>APFE030102813.1:91235-123002 GCA_000404065.3 Pinus taeda | reverse complement strand
GTTAATCATAATATCACTTAAATATAATAAATGGTTTTTGTATAAAGAGAAATTTTATATAGGAAAAATGTATTTCCTTATTAAAAATTCAAATCCAAAAAACCCTAAAATATATAAACTTTAATAATTAAAATACACATTTAATATAAACATTTGTATAATTCGTAATAATATTACATAAATAAAAGTAAAGATGATTTTATGGAGATACACCAGTTAAATTTACGAGGAATGATTTCAATAAACTCAACACCACGAACAAAATAAGCAACAACGATGCTTTCAAATTTAAAGATGTAATGACACACGATAAAAGCATGTATAAATGGCCAAAACACTATAACTTTGAATATTCGGTGAGGATAATGATATATATTTTGTTGGATTTTATAATCTAGTACAACATTCTTTGGACCTACTAAATTTTATGTGAATGGAATCCCCGTATACATTTGGCACTTGCAATAAGACAAGATTCCACAAATTTAAAGGGGATGCACCACGAGGGGCCACAACATACACAACAAGAAACAAGCTATATGGAAGTATTTTTAAAGGCCCAATTGCTCCGACATTTTTGTTTAATTCTGTAATTTAACAATGCGATCTTTTGTGTTTATTTGGTTAGATTTTGAGAATTTAATTAGAAATGGGAAATATTAGTAATGTAAATTTGTTAGGTTTACATGGTTTATCAATTTTGTGGAGTTTTTATCAGTGGAGTTTATGTTAATGACCAAATCTCAACATGCAACCAATGCACTAGTTATAACATCATAATAAATAATCTGCATGCCATCATAATAATATAACATCATTGTTATCACAACATTCTGAATAGTAAAAATTGCATGTTCATGCATGTCATAAAATATACATGTAGTAACCACATGCTTCACATCCTGTAATACCATCTTGAGTTTTAACATCAACATACCTACATCGAAGGTATATCATGACATCGCATAATAAACGAAACCACATGTCCATAAAACCTCATAGCATAACATCATAATTCCTATGCCACATTATCCATATAATATCTACAATGAACATAAAACATCAGTATCGTAACAACTAAATAAATAAAAACCACATGTGTATTATTATCCTTATGCCATCGTATCACGAAATCTCATCTCAACATTATACTCAACAATTCTATATTGATATAATAGTTAACTAAAACCATAACTCAAATCATAATATATGATTTAAATGTATCAAGAAAATTTAAACAATAAAACATGATTTTGTGGAGCTATGATTTAAATGTATAAAAAAATTTAAACAATAAAACATAATTTAGATGCTCTACAAAGTATCTATCTAAATTAAATTATGTAATTATATCTATTTCACCACATAATTTAATGAAATAAATAAAGAAAATCATGAAAAATAACATGTGTATCCTCCTACGTAGCTTACCCTCGGCTAATTTGGTCCCAACTTGCTCATACTCTGGATTCTTGAGTATGATTTTTTTTTTTATTATTAATTAGACAATTGAGATTTTATACCCAACTTCATATACCGAATATTTTTCATATATGAGCATCGAGGGATGAGATTTCACCTCAGTCACCATATTTGTCGGCTACAATTTTCTTTAATAATTTGGTCACTCCACTTGGTTTCCACTATGTGGATGTCGCCATGGATAGTCATGGAGGGTGCCCAGCAATCGCAATCGATAGATGATTATTTCCATACACTGTATCTATTACGAATACTCGCTAATCACTTAAAACTATCTGGTTAGGAATGGATTACCAATGCTTGCTTATCAGTGAAACTGTAAAACCTAGAGGAAATGTAAAGGTGGGCAAAAAGCGATGCAGAGCTCCATTCGACGCGACACAGACGACACTCTCATTAGGAATTTCAAGAAAATAAAAATGCATATGCAGCAGTCTTACTTACCGCACAATTTCGCAGGCCCAAACAGCAGAACTGTAGCGGTGATCCGCCATCAGTTCTGTGCTCCTTACCCAACTGAATTAACGATACATAATTTCGCAGGGCCAAACAGCAGAACTGTAGCTGTGATCAGCCATCAGTTATGTGCTTCTTACCCAATTGGATTAACGATACAAAAGAGGGCCATTAGCTTCAGCAGCTACGATTTCAATATATTGGACAATAATGGAAACTTGCTTCCTCCTGTTGATGGCAGGGCAATCAGCCTCAAAGACACACGGATTCTGAGAGACCAATATGGGAATCTCGTCCCCAGCATGAAAAATAAGGTAAAACCATAGTAATATTGATACATTTTGTCATCCACTTATTGATTATTTTTCAAAGAAAACAATGTGTCACTATAATTTTGGGAACTTCATTGAATTTGAAACTGATTTAATTTCAAGGTGTGATGTAATTTTCATGGGACTTCAGGACATTTGAGCTTGTGATTGTGAATTCTAAGTGTGACCTAATTTCTAGGTTGAAAACATGTATGGGGCTTGTGGTGACTTTACATAATTTGAACTTGTTACATAATTTTCTACGTGTCACCTAGTTTTTGTGGGACTTCATAGAATTTGAACCTGTGACCTAGAATTGTGACCTAATTTTCTAGCTCAAAAACATGTCTTGGCCCTCATGTTTTAGGAGAACATTTAAAAGACATGGAAATGGAGATGGGTTTTGACTGAAATTTTATAGACACGGAAACAGAATCCTATCTTAGGCCTGATGTTTAGTTGAAAATTTAAAATATGTGAAAATGGAAATTAATGGGTTTTGGTTGAAAATTTTAAATACCCTAAAATGGAAATGGATTATGATTAGACAAGTCAGTAGAGAATTTAATACAATCTCTCACGTTTACCTATTTGAATACCACATCTACCTATCAACATTTTCAGATTCAACAACTACTTTATCTCAATACCACGTTTACCTGTCAACAGTGTGAGATCCAACCGCTACCTTAATATGAACTATGCTTCCAAGAGCGACATCAACTATGCTTCCCACAACAACATGAATTATGAACTAAGCAGGCATAGTTGGAATCCAACAACAAATTAGAGAATACCACCACTTACTAGAGGCGATCCCCTCTCCAGGCTTGAGAGTGCACACGATGATCTCGCATACAAAATTGCCTTCTCTTAAAAGAACATGTAAGTTGGGTACAACATATGACACAAGGGATTGATTCCATACCAATATACTAGGATTTTGTAAGGATGGCTACGACTTAACCAGCTCAGGTTTGAGGTGGATGATACATTTTTTTTTTATTATTATCTTTTTTCTTAATAAAAGTGAAGACGTTTTTGTAGTCTAAGTAAAAAGGACCTTAAAAGCAAACAACCTATTGCAACAAAAATGCAAGCTTGTGAACCCTTTCTTCAAATTTGTAAAAACTGGGATTATATTTAATGTCAATGGTTTAGTGTTGGGAGTGATCACTATCACAAAATATTAAAGCAATATTAACACAATACTTGATTGCGTCCTAAGAAAATTATGAAAACTGCAATCTCAGAAATGTTCAATGGTCACAACTATGAGATTTTTAAATAGTACTTGAATAGTATTCAAATAATTAATTACCTATTATACCAAACAAGGTGATGTGATCGAAATCATTTATTAGTATTCTCTAATATGGAGAAAATAAATGCAAAGACTTGCGATTAAGATAATAAATTTATGAGGTAATGATTTAGGGCTGGCTAAAGATTAGGTAAGATGATTAAAAAATTAACAATGGTTTGGTTATTATTAGGTATTGTACCCAAAATCAACTCAGCTTTTTATGAATTTGTTTCCAAAAAATAACCCATCATATATTTATTTATGTTCATTTTATAATTTTAAGCTTTGTAATATCTCTACCGGATTACATAATTCTGAAGGATCTTTGGGATTATCCAATATCATAGAATTTATGGAGTTTTATGAGAATATATGTTATGGTTTGATAAACTTTATTGAGAATTATCTAAATGGGTAAAGCCTAAATTTATTTTTAATATAAAACTCATTCATCCAATTGAAAGAATTTTTGTAAATATTTTACTAGTATAAAAAAACAATAGAATCATATATGCTCTAATCTTTCTTGATGTGTGTAATTTGGAGGTACTCCATAATTCTATGAGTTGTGTTTGTGAGGATTTTGATCACAAAAGGTTTTATGGGAAAAGTACCTACGGGGTTTTGAACCCAAGAAAGGGGTTTAAGATCTAAAAGAAATTATTATTAATTCCTAAGATCAAGAGGACTAAAACCCTAAGATCTAGAGGGTTCCTAAGGGACTAAAGGTTAAAGAGGCCTAAGGATCAAGCCTAGATAAGCAAGTAAGGTGCATCATTTGATGGTGGAGGTGTGTAGAGATGTAGCCCTCAGAGAGGTTGAGCTAAAGGCCAAGCTAGGTGCATGTACAACCAAGTTTATCCATCCAAGTGTATTAGTTCAAGAAGAAGGATCAAGTTAGGGGTGTGGCAAACCTAAGTAGTTAATCCAAAGAAGTAGAAAAGGATTAGTCTGGTTCCTCTTCTTGTGACATGGTTTGGATGTGTTTGGGAGAGTTCCTAACTGTTATATCTCTTACATTCTGAGCATATGTTTTTGCAAATACCTCTATGATAATGGTCACACGCTTCTAATCAACAAAGGAGGGCCAAGATTTTTATTACAAGGGATTTGAAGGGTTCGTGAGGCTAGTTTTAGAGGGTCGCAAGGTCAAACTTGTTGACGGAACATGGCCACAGTCTTTGAAACATCAAGCATAGGTTTTAAGGAAGGTTTTCATTATGTATAGGAGATTTGTACAATTCCCGCTAGGGAAGATTCATATTTGGTACTAATTCCCTAAAGGAGGATCATCAATTTCAGGAAATATGCTCAGTTCTCTAACCTTTGGAACTGTAAGAGGTGGCGTTTTGAAGTGGGAAGGGACTAATCTTCATGATGATGAATGTAAGGTGATGGAAGGTTTTTCCAAGGGATTAAAACATCAGTAAATTTAGTACCTCAGTACAGTGAGAGGAAGGAAGGTCGATCATTGTTAGAGGACTCATTTGGAGGCCCTAGTTTAGGGCTACTTATAAGGTATGTTTCCCTTGAAGGATCTGCTATGAAATCTATAGATATGTCCATAAAAGGAGATGTCGAGACCCTATGTGAAGAGAAGGACCTGTGCATTAGATCTAATCTTCTATGGGTTATATTCAGCCTCAGTACATGAACAGTGAATTGAGCATATGGGAAGAAAGTGAGGGCTCATACAATGAAGGTAAGAAGGGTTATTAGAGGTATGTTCTAAAGTGTTGAACAACAGTCGTATGTGCCCTAAATTAGTCAAGGAGTGACTTTGTGTGGGAAAATTTGTATGCCCTAAGAAGAGTGATAGAAGTGATTGATCTGTCATAAAGATAGGTCAGATTTGAATGCTCTAGGATCGTCTTTCTAAAGTGGTAGGAAGGTTGACAAGTGGGAAGATCTAGAAGGCCTTATGGCAGTGATATTGGAGCAATTAAAACACTGTGTGAAGATCACTAATTTATGTTGAAAAATGAAGTTGTGAATAGTGATTTATGTATATTGTATGCAGTTGCATGAATACCTCAAGTAATATACTCATGAAAGTAACCATAGACTATTAGAGAGGCAAAATTTTGGGAGCCCCAGTTCAACTAATGAAAGGATTCATATGGTTGATAAGTGGGCAGTTCCAGAAGACCCAGTGAGGAGACTTCTTAATGGAGCTAGAAGGTTGATAGTGGGTAGATTAGTGAGCCAAAGTTCTGTGGTACAAAAGGAGATGCGATCATTGATAGTGGCAAGTTGGACAACTAAAGATGCAGTTGCAGTGATCAACATATTGGAAAGCAGGAGGACTTGTTAGATGTGTTCAAGGTATGTGGACTCAAAGGTTTGTGGTGTGCCACACAACAAGTAGATCAAGTGTATCTTGTTTAGGGTAGATTGGTGGTCATAACGGTTGACACAAAGCTATAGTTTTGTCCTTGTATTAGAGTTGTATGAAAGGGAAATGATCCATGGTATGGGAGCCCTAAAACTGTTCTATTCTTGGTTGCAATATAAGAGTAGTGGGTTTAAAATGTAAAAATTTCTCATGTGCATTAGTTGATCCACTGATGTTCATTATTATGTTGTGCAAAGTAGAATTGTTCTCACATTTGAGTGTGTTTGTCTTTAAGATTTTAGATTCAAACCAAATTATTTAGTGTCGTGGAAAAATCAGCAATCCTATGAATGTCATTGTGATAAATCTTAACACTGTTAGACTGAAATCGTTGAAACAAAATTGAAAATCTTTGTTTCGAGAGTATTAAATCCTATAACACATTTCTCTACAAAATTTGATAAACATGGGCCATTTAGAGATTGTCTATTAAAATATAATCGTGTTTATTCCAAACATTATAACACTATGTTTATTGTTTTCTACTCAACATTCATATATTTATGAAGTGTAGTGTAAAGAAAATGTGAGGCCTTGCATGTTGCATCATTGGTTGAATCTTTACTTATATACCTCCCCTTAGTAACCTATTGTTATGTTATAGTCATTGACCAAACCTATACTCTACCCATGCAATATCCTTTAGAGAATCAAAGTCATTAAATATGATTCCTTTTCATTGCCCATTATACAATGTTATTTTAATATCAAAATATATTTGTTTTAACTAAGACAAGTCATTCCCTAAGGAATTATGCTAAAAATTTATCCACTCATCAGAACAATGTCTTAACTTACCATTGGTTAAGAATATCTCTCAACCTTGTATCTACAATAGCATATTAATAAGTTTACCATATTAAGATTAATATTAATATTATTAGATTTTAATATTATTTTAATATTAGATTTAATAAATTATGTTGGTTTATGTTTTATATTATTTTTATAATATGTAATAATTTACATTACGTAATAAAAATATTAAGTTTAATAAGATAGAATAATAAGAATAATAATCAGAGGGTTAGGGTTCCACTTGACATGTAACTACTAGTAAACCCTCTAAGGGTTTACGGGATGTGTTCCTCTCCATAAACTGAAATACAATTAGGGGATTTGAACCTTGGATCTCTAATTTTTCACAAATTTCACATTTCTTCAGTCATCAATTGAGTTGTCCCCTCAAACTGTTTATATTAATACATTATTAATATGTAAATGTATAGATTAAATATAAATCTATAATTATTATTTATTATTATAATTTATTAGATTTAAATAAACTATTACATTCTATGGTTATTAAGACAATGATTTAAATAATTATTATTATTATAACACTAAAATATTAATAATATTATTTAAACCTTAATAATGTAATAATAACTATACATTAATACATTAATTTATAAATTTACATATTAATAATATATTAATTTAAACATAACATATCATAATCATGATTGATTTGGTCAAATATAGTCAACATGAAGATCGTGTTCAACCATGATTAATGATAGGTATTATGTTTAACATGCCTATAATTAACCATGCACACATATCGAGAGTCAACATGATGATATAGTCAAACATAAATAACCTTTGTAATCAACCTTGCATTTATAATATTTCTTTTATAAAATTAGTGTTTATAATGTTTTGGTTTATAATATTGAGTTAAATTCGCAGTTTATAATATTGAGTTTAGCAGTAGGATTTTTCATATTAATTTGAGGATTTAATATATTAATATTGAGCTTGGGGTTTATAATCTTGGGTTTTATAATATTAATCTAGCTTTATCAGGCCTAGGGTTTATATCCTAGTGTTTAAATATTGGTGTCATTGATTATAATCCTAAGGTTTTATTATTTTTAGATTTTTAAATTTTATTTTTAGAATTTAATATATTAAACTTAGGGTTTATAACATTAATCTTAGGGTTTATAACATTAATCTTAGGGTTTATAATTCTAGTGTTTAACATACCAAACTTAATGTTTATAATATTTTTTCCCATAAGGAAAAATTTGTAATTTCTATTAATGGAGAAATTACAATCTGTATATGCATATTGCATTCAAGTATGTGGGTCGGTGACCATTCTGGAGTTGCCTCATTTTTCTCTGAGACAAGACTGAAATTGGAGGAAAAACATTTGAGCTTGACAACTTACAAAACCAGGTCTACGCAGAGAGCCCAGCTATATTGCATCAGCTATTTAGATTAACTATGAATTTGTAATAAGCAAAATATATGAAAAAAAAACACAGCTAGATAATGGGACTATCAACCCAAAGCTATTGTATATCATGAAATGGTCTGTGGTAGTATTGAAAGTATGCACCATCATTCACCTCATGAATCAGCCAGTCTACCCTTTGATTTTGTGCGGCTTCTTTGGAGAGTTGGTCCGCTTCCGAGTTCTGTTCCCGATAGATATGGCATCAATTGAAGGATGTAAAAGATGTGATCAGTCTTTTTGTCTCCAGGAGGATGTGATTCAGAGATTATGAGTAGCATTGGGTTGTATCATTCAGCCAATTGACAACGATTTGTGAATCGCCGAATAGCTGGAGGTGGTGGCACTGTTTTTGAATGGCAAAATGTATAATGTGCTTGGTTGTGCATAATTCGGCGAAATAGTTGGTGCCACGACCAAGATTTATCTGAATTTTGAAGTAATGAACGTTGCTGATGTATAGCAGCGCGCCACCATCGCAAACTGTGTCTTGGGCAGAGCCGTCGAAGAAAGCCCAGGGTATCGATTGATCCAGCTGCATATGCTTGAGGGTGCATGTAGGATTTTTTGGGACAGCAGCAGGGAGTAGTTCGTAGTCTGCTATGGTGTGGCTCAGGATGTTAGGCCAATGAGGTGCCTTATTCTGAAATATAACCTGGTTCCAGGTGATCCAAATTGCCCAGTAGACTAGTAATGGCATGTTGATAGATTTGCCAGTATGTGAGCGGCGCCATTCGCTCCACGCTTCCATAAGATTCTGTCCCTGCCAGGTGATGAGGGATGGATAATGAGAGGTAATGTTTTTCCAAAATGCAATGGTTACCTGACAATTGAGGAACAGGTGCGATGTGCTTTCCTCTTCGTTGCAGCAGAGGTGGAATTTGAATAGACCGTAGAACGCTCGCTTCAGGAGGTTGGTACCTGTTGGAATTTTGTCAAAGAGAATGTTCCACATTAAGAGCCGAGTGCAATGGGCTGCATCCAGCTTCCAGAGGTCCTTCCAGATGGGGAGAATAGTCAGGGGCTTATGAGATTCCATGAGTTTTATATAGCCCAACCGGGGAGCGTATATGCCGTGAGGAGCGATTGCCCAGATAATATCATCGGAGCCTTCAGAGAGTTGTATGTGCGCCTGCGAGAGAGCATCGATGAAAGCCCGCCAATCTTGTTGCCACTGTTCAGGTATCTCTAAGGCATGGGGGGATGCCCAGGATTGTTGTAGGAAATTTGAGTTCGCTCTGTCCCCAATGTGCGCTGTATGCATGATGCCTATGTTATGAAGGTGAATTAACAGACCTTCAGGTAGCCTGTGTAAGTTTCCGCACCCGACCCACGGATCCACCCTAATCCGCACCCTGTTACCATCTTTGATGCGCCAGGTAATGCCTTCCCGTAGAAGAGGTAAGGAATGGAGGACTGCTTTCTAGATGTTAGATGTGTTTCTCCCAGGGATGTGATGAAGGCGGAACCAGTCCATAAGGTGCAGTGGCTTGATGTATTTTTCCTGGGCGATGCGTGACCATAGGCTATCTGTGGTTAAGAGGTTCAAGCCAAGCTTGGTAGCTAGCGCCTTGGAAAATAGGTCAATATTCTTAATGCCCCATCCGCCCCATCTTTTGGGTTTTGCTATGGTAGCCCATCTCACCCAGGCAAACTGCTTCCCTGTGTGATGTCCTTTCCATAAGAATCTGGCACAAATGTTTTGTAGTCTGTTCAGGATGCCGCGAGGAATCCACGCCAGGGTCATCTAGTATACTGGAGTGGCTTCAATGACTGCTTTTATGAGAACCAATCTACCCGCTCTAGAGAGATATCTGTGATACCAAACCTGCAGTCGTTTCTCCACCTTGGCTATCAACCAAGTCCAATCTGCAATCCGATAGCCAAGGGGTTTTAATCTGTACCCCAGATACTTGATTCCGTAAGCTAATGATAATGAGATGAAAGGGAAATGCTGTAATGTATATGTACGCTCCTGTAGAGAGCAGCCCACTGCCGTGATTGATGATTTGCTTTCATTTATCTGCATGCTTGTGGCCTGTTGAAATAGAGCAAATATGTTCTGAAGAGAGGTGGTGTCATCGATGCACCCATTAAGAAAAATGAGAATATCGTCAACAAACAATAGGTGTGTCAGGTAAAAATTTTCAGATATATGGATGCCATTGAATAGATTTCGATCTTTGGCAGATGAGATAAGCCGACTTAAACCATCCATAATGAGGAGGAAGAGAAGAGGTGATAATGGGCAGCCTTGCCTGAGCCCTCTTTCTGAGGAAAAGAAGGATGTGGCTTCACCATTGAGAAGAACGTTGTCGGATACATCAGATATGCAGCTCATTATCCATTTCGTGTAGCTATAGGGAAAGCCAAGGTGAGTTAGGAGAAGCCTGATGAAAAGCCAGTTGGCTCTATCGAAGGCTTTGGAGAGGTCTACCTTTAAAATCAGGCCCGATTGATTTTTAGTATGAAGAGTATGAAGGAGCTCTTGAGCGGTGGTGATGGCCTCGTGTATCTGCCTGTGATTGAGGAAGGAAAATTGTTCAGGGGATATATGGCGAGATAATATGGGCTTCAGGCGATTGGCTATGATCTTAGCAATAATTTTATAAAGGTAGTTGTAAAGGGAAATGGGCCGGAATTCATTGAAAGATGTCGAATGATTGGCTTTCGAGATGAGAGCAATAAAAGTGGATTTAATAGCGGAAGATATTCTGCCATTTCTTCTGCTTTGTTCAATAATATTGAGGAGATTAGAGCCCAGAATATCTAGGAAGGCAATGTAAAATTTGATGGTCCAACCATTAGGACCAGGGCTTCTATCTTTCTTAAACCATTTGATGGTAGATTCGAGTTCTTCCATAGATACCTCCTTGATGAGATCCTCTGATTCATCTCGTAGAACGAATCTGGGAAATTTTTCTGTCAGTCTCATAATCTCCAGAATATTGGCCTCTCTGGGTGCTCTGTAGATGCCTTTGAAATGTTCGATTGCTAAGCTGGCCAGGTTCCTCTAAGATGTAATTTGCTGATTATGATCATCCCTTAGTTCCCATATTGAGTTAATAGCTTTGCGTCTGTTGGCAAACATGTGATAGAAATTAGTGTTGTTGTCGCCCTCAGAAAGCCATATGGCCCTGCTGTGTAGCCGCCAGCTTTCTTCTCGTTCCTTCAAAATCTGAGATTGCTTAGCTATCAGGGAGCTGTATTGTTCTTTGCATTCAACGTTAGTGAAAATGCCAGCAGAAGATATCTCATGTTCAGCAATGACCTTCTATGCCTCCTTTAGAGTTTGGTCATCGCAGACGCATTTCAGGTGTGCCCAATGCTTGGACAAACGCTTGAGTTCAGTTAGCTTCCGAACGAAACCAGCAGAATGATCTTCATGCGCTTGAGTGGGATTGTTCTGCCAATATTCGGTAACCATCTGAATATAAGAGGGGTCTTTTAACCATGTAGAATTAAATTTGAAGGGGCTCTTGATCTTATTGTAGGTGTTGACCATCTCCAGGAAGATAGGGCGGTGATCCGATATGCCTCCGGAGCCGACCCACTGCCTTATCCGAGGAAGTCTGCTATATCGAGATTCCTTAATCAAAAACCCATCTAATATTCTGGCCAGGCTCTGGTTTCCACTTCTATTGTGGGACCAAGTATGCTGAAGTCTGGCAGTGGGTATGTCTACCCAATGATGCGCCTCCAGCAGGTTGAATATGGATTCCGAGAATGAGTATACTTGGGCAGAGTGCCCCCATGATTCGTAATAGCCCAGTGTGAAATTTAGATCACCACTGAGGATTATGTTGTCCTCCTTTAATAAATCTAAATCAAGGAGCGCATTCCAAAAGGTAGCCCTGCTGGAACATGGACCATGCACATTGATGACTCGTAAGTCCATTTCCATGGAAAGAACATAAGTGTCAAGGCCGATAAAGCCTCTGCCTCCCCAAACGTTGCGGATTCTGACTTTTTTGTTGTGGATCCCTATAGCCAGTCTGCCCGATCTCCCAGTTGCGTCAATTGCATGAAAATTCCAGGACGGTAGCCAAGATTTGAAAGACTGTATAAGTGTATCAGTAGAGCAGAGAGTCTCTTGAAGAAGAATGAAGTCCGGTTGAGATATGGTAAGCAATCTTTTGAGTGCTATTTTTTTGGGGGGACTAGCAAAACCCCGACAGTTGAATGAGAGTACCTTCATGTAGGGAGAGGTGCAGGGCCTTGCCTTGCTCTAAGGGCTCGGAGAATGGTTTATTGTCGCCCAATAGCTATTTCGGCATCAGCGGTGTGTCTGGCTATTGAAATACGAGAAGGTCAACCTCGAGACTGCTTGAAGGTGACCGGAGCAGATATGATGTCAAGACTAATGGCGTTGATGCCTCTATCTCTGGAACAGGATCTGAGGGAATATCGAGGGGATGCGGGGGGGAAGAGGCAAGGGAGGCGGGAATGGCGGTAGGATTCAAAGTGGGCGAAATCGGAGGAATGGCAGGGTCAGGAGGTGGAATGGAGCAGATGAGGGAATGAGGGGGAGGGGGAACAGAGCGACCGAGGGGTGTCCCCCAGCGAGGCTCAGTTGAGCATCCAGAGGGGCAAGTGCTAGAGAGAGGCACAGGATCGACAGAAGATGTTGAAGGATGAAAATGAGGGGAGGGGGCAAGCGTGACCAGAGTGTTATCGCCCAACTGAGAAGTGGCTTCCAGTACTGGTTCAGTCGGAATGTAGGTAGAATGATCGTCTGAGTTGCCCGGAGGGACGAGCGAAGCATCGGTAGCCAAATTTGGCTCTGGAATAGGCTGCTCCGACAGTGGCCGATTAGGAAAGTGCGGGGTGGGCTTAACAGCCTCATCCTGATGAAAATCCTTCCCCTTGTGAAGGAGAGGACAATCTTGAAATAGATGTCCAACTTGGTGACATCTGTGGCATCTATACAGGATCCCTTCGTAATCAATAATTTGCTTGCACATCCAGTCCCGCCAGTGTAAAGTGATGTATTCTTGTAGACCACCTCTGGTGTCCAGGTTGATGAGAAGACGAGCATAAGTCATAACACCTGTTAAAATGAAGGATCGATCATAATCCAAGAAAGTACCCAGAGCGTTTCCAATGCTTCGGAAAATGGCTTCAGACCAATATTGTAATGGTAGGCCGGGTAGCCGAATCCAAGTAAGCCCAATGTCAATCCGCTCAGATTTAGGGTCAAACAAGGGAGTCCAGCACTTGAGATGTACAGGTGCATGTTGAAAATGTGAATGAGAGGATAGGACCCAGTTGGTGTGGTCGGCTTCAGCAAATTTTATAGCAAACCATCCTCTGACTCATATCTGTATACTGGGGGGGTCCTTCATATGGTGACCCCAAGTATTAGAAGCCCAGGATTTCAATCGAGAAACCGAGTATTTTCTTCCCCTGATGCGACCCACCAGGACTTTTTCAGAATGATCCAATATATCACCCCACTGAACATCCTCCTCAAGTTTGAGGATTATGTCTTCTGCTTTGGTCTTGTAACATCTGTACTTTTGCTTTGCAACGGGAGACTGAGATGAGCTTCGTGCACGAAACGGCCAGGAAGCTTCAGAAACAGGGGGAGGGGGAGACTGAATGGGAGGTTCTTCAATACCACCGGGGGGGTCAACAGATTGGGGATAGGAACAATACGAGGGAGGCTACCAATGTGAGGATCCGAAAACAGAGAGTCAGCGAAAGGGGTAGAGGGAGGCGGATCTGATCTAGAAAGCCACGAGACAGGGGTAGAGAAGGGGGCAGATGGGGAAAAAGGGGGGACATATGCCGCCGAAAAACCGAGGGTCGCCGGAGAGGAGGACAACGAAGAAAGAGCAAGCCCAGAAAGGGAATGGAACAGAATAGCCACCGGATTTAAAGGCGGCGGATCCCCCCTAGTTAATGAGGCCGAATTAGAATGCAATGGGTTAAACATACCTTGTGATACAGAGGGGGAACGCCAGATAGATATTCCTTCCAGAGGATCTGCAGAGTAATCGACGACGTCCTGTTCTTCCATGTTGACAGCAGGTTCAGTGAGCAGATGTCAGGAGCCAGATGCGAGAAGGCGCTAACGGCCAAAGATATAGAGTGTATGGAAGGTGCGCCCAGAGAAAGCAGGTAAAAGGATCCTCGAGGGCTCGGTATCTGCAGAGTAATAATGGAACCATGATGAACCAGCTATCCAAAACCCTTGCGCTCCATCGCTCCTCCCACCGTTTCCATTCTTAGTTCTCTCTTGATCTTTGTTGTTAAAAGTTTTGTATCAAACTTAATGTTTATAATATTAATTATGGGATTTAACAATAATTTTAGGGTTTTTTTTTAAAGTTTTATAATGTTAATCTTAGGGTTTATAATCGTGAAGTTTAATATATTAATCTTAGGTTTTATAAGATTAATTATATAATTTATATTCATAGATTTTATAGCATTAATCATAGGTTTTATAATTCTATGGCTTAATATATTAAAACTAGGGTTTGATATATTAATCTTATGTTTTATAATCTTAAGGTTTATAATATTGGGTTTTATAATTTTTGGTTTATTATTAGGGTTTAATATTGCGATGTTGGAATGGTACATAAATGTATCCAACATCATATTGTGACATACATTGTCTCAATGTGACAATTACTGTGACAATCATTATCGCAATGTTGCATTACATTCCAATGGATTCAATGTCGCATTGTCACATTGCAAAATTGGAGTTTAATATTAGAGTTTATAATATTGGTTTTAAAATATTAAGGTTTAATACTCAGTTTACAATATTGAGTTTATAACATTAGGGTTTATTGCTAGAGTTTATAATATTAATCCCAGGGTTTATAATATTAATCCTAGGGTTTATGATACTAATCATAGGGTTTATATATTAATCATAGGGTTTATACTATTAATATTATGGTTTAATAATGATGATTTATAATACTTGGTTTAATATTAGGGTTTAATATTGTGTTTATAATATTAGTATTAGGGTATATACTATTAATTATTGGGTTCATAATATTAGTCGCAATGTTTCTAATACTAATCTTAGGTTTTAATATTAATTTTAAGGTTTATAATATTAATCTTAGGGTTTATAATGTTAATATTATGGTTTAATATTAATCCTAAGGTTTATAATATTAATCTTAGAGTTTATAATATTAATCCTAGGATTTATAATCATATGGTTTATAATCTTAGAGTTTAATATATTAAACTTAGGCTTTATAATCTTAGGCTTTATAATATTAATTTGAGGCTTTATAATCCTAGGGTTTAATATATTAAACTTAGGGTTTTAATATATTAATCTTACGTTTTATAATATTTAGCATAGGGTTTATAATATTGAGTTTAATAATGTTAGGGTTTACAATATTTGGTTTAATATTAGGATTTAATATTCGCAATGGTGTATAATTCTACCAATGTCACATTGTGGTAAACGTTACCTCATTGAAACATCCAATCTAACAATCATTGTCACAATGTTACCTTATATTGGTATCTATTCAACGTTGCATTGCCACATTACAAAATCGGGGTTTAATATGAGTTTATAATATTAGGGTTTACAATTTAGCTTATAATATTAGGGTTTAATATTGTGTTTAATATTAGGATTTTTGATATTGTGTTTAATATTAGCATTTATAAGATTGCTCTTAATATTAGGGTTTAATATTGACATTGGAATGGTCCGAAAATTTATCCAACATGGAAGTGTGACAAGCACTGTCATAATGCAACAATCAATGTGACAATAATCATCGCAATGTTACATTACATTGTAATTTATTCAATGTCACATTGTGATATTTCAAAAATAGGGTTTAATAATGGGTTTACTATTATGGTTTATAATATTTTGTTTCATAATGTTAGGGTTTATAATATTTGGTTTAATATTAGAGTTTAATATTGTCATGTTGAAATAGCACATAAATATATCGAACGTTGCTTTGTGACAAACATTGTTGCAAAGTGACAATCAATCTAACAATCATTGTCACAATGTTACATTGCATTGGATTTTGTTCAATGTTACATTGTGACATTAAAAAATGAATGTTTAATATTAGGGTCTATAATATTGGGTTTATAATATTAGAGTTTATAATAGGGGTTTATAATATTGTGTTTAATATTATGATTTATAATATCGAGTTTAATATTAGGTTTTATATTATTCGGTTTATAATATTGAGTTTAACATTAGGGTTTATAATATAGCGATTAATATTAGGTTTAAGATAGGGTGTCAATGCTAATTTAAAGTTACTCATGTAGTTGAATAGTTAACTTATCCATACTTATATTAAAACCCTAATATTAAAACTCAATATTAAAATCATATACGAAAGCTCAATATTAAAACCCAATACTAATACTAATACTCGATACTAAAACCTCATACATATATTATAATTATATATTAATTATTAATATAAATGCTATAATATTAGTATAATAATATTAACATATTATAATTATAATATAATAATATTAATTATTCTAACTATAATAATACTAAATCTTAAGGGTTTCTTATTATTATTATTATATTAAGATTATAAACGCTCTAATGTATAATAATATATATTAGGTTTATAATATTAATATTAAGGTGTTATATATTAATCCTCATTATTAATATTATAATAATATTAGAGTTATTAAGAGTTATTATTATAATTATTATATTGTAATATATAATATATTATAATTATAATTAATAATACTAATTATAATAATTTATATAATATAATACTAATACAATTATTGTAATTATATATTAATTAATATTAATATTAAATTCTTACTATACACGTTATACATGTTTTAATTATCAATGTGGTTGATGTACACTTATCAACTATATCAACTATATTTAGTAATGTCGTTGTGCATGTAATTGATATATGCCTATCAATGTATGTCAACCACATTTATTAACATGATTGTGCTAGTCATGACTATTAAGAAAAAACAACCAAATATTCACCAAATTTAGTCAGTCCTCACACTTCCTTAGGAATATTCTACGTGCACACATTGTTCATGAGTTTCATTAGCAACCCTCCACTTCATACACATATTAAGAAATGTAAAGAGAAAAAAAAACAATTGTGAGAATAATTTTTTCATGGATTTGGCACTTGTAATAAAAATGGGTAGTTTAGTCCCTATCACTTAAGTGGAAAGTATAATTTTTTTTTAATTGCAAATTGATATATAAAGTGGAAAAATTAATTGCTTTATAATGGGTAAGAACTTGCATAAATTTTGGTGGATAGTAACCACTAGTGACATTTTTACTCCTACTTATTAAAGTGTTGAAGAACACATAAATAATGGAGGGAAATATAAGTATATGTATTTCCATCTTGGTCTATCCACTTTTATGCAAATACTTGCTTAAATTATGGTTGGCAGTAATTGGTGGTAAATATGTTATTTAGTGAGTATGAGCTATTTTTAAGGATTTTAAGTTTGGGAGGCTTTGCTATAAAACTTAACAATAAAAACCATTGCACAAATATCTAAAAGCCATAGAATAAATATTGCAATTGCATCTATAAATTATGGAAAAAAAAATGAGGTAGTTATGTGCATGGCATTCTATTGTACATAGGCTAGAATTAGACCCTCAAGTTATGGTCTAATCAAATGTTTAAAAAATATTAATTTCAATAATATTGAAAAATCAATAAAAAAAATTTCGAAGTTAACATTATAACTTGCATTGATCAATGCTAAACTAATAATGGTCAACATGAAAAATTATTGCTAGAGTCTTACCTTAGCAGGGACTAATAAGACATGATTTCATGAATTTAAATGGAATATAATTCCATATGTCACGAAAAAGCATGCTTGAAAAGTGCACATGTGATGCAACCGGTCTAAATTTCTCAATCTAAGCTAGATTTTTCTCATCCATTCAGTTTGTAACTTACTTTCAAACATTGCAATAGCATTAAAACCCAAACGTTAAGCTACACATAATCACCTCTCAAGGGTCAATCATTTTGTGACTAGGGCTTAACATGATGTAACATACCCCCTTAGCTCCTGTAGCCTAAACTAAGGGTACAAGGATGTAGTTACTATCATTGACTTGATCTCTAATGTCATATTATTGAAATGGGGTCATAAAATTTTGTCATTTTTCAAACTCCTTAGAACCCCAAATAAACATCTCCATTGCATTAGTCTTATCGAGATATTTCTACTGATATAGACTTTTCCTCAATCTCGATCTGAAATCAAAATTTATGGCCATTCAAAGTTTCAGCTAATAACCTCATGACACTTCACCAAATTCTACCACATGGCCCCCACGTGGTGCCTACGTGGAATTATCTAGTAACGTGGCATGAGGTTATCTGTTAAAACTTTGAATGGCCATAAATTTTGATCCAATAGTCAAATTGTGGAAAAAATTATATCATTGGAAATCTCTCAATGAGACAAATGTAATGTGATGTTTATTTGAGGTTTTACCGAGCTTGAAAAAATGACATTAGAGTTTGGGTCAATTATAGTAACTAAATCCTTATACCCTTATTTTGGGCTATGGGATGTAAGGGGATTTATCACATAACTCTTTGTCTTCTCATCCAAATTCAGTAACATGCACACATGGATACACTAGCCCACCTTACAGAGCGCATCAATACATGTTCATGGAATGGAATTAAACATAGGGAATAACTAGACAAAACCTCAAATTCTATTATAACTCATAAAGATGAATTTACAGAGGAATATCATGGCCTTTTTTATCCAACTAGATGGATCTTTTTCTCCTTCTCGAGCTACCTCTACTTGAATTTCTTGATCTCTACTCTGGAGCTTCTCTTTCTCTAATGGCCTAGGCTCAATCGAGCTATAATTGTACATACATGTATAACTCCTACTGGATAGAAAAATATCCCAATATAATCAAACCTAAATTGGAAATATGTCCCAAACCACTAACACCTCAACATGACATTTATCACTTCTACAAAGGCCCACTTGGGCAAAATATTAGCTCACAAGCACAACCTAACAAGCCAGATTCCTCTAAAGTCTAGAAAACTGCAATTACATAAAATTGCCTAATTCTATACAAATTATATTGGAGGGAGATGTATTTCCATTTGGATATTTTGTGACCCTCTTAGGCATAATGAAAATAGGTTGCCTAAGGTTGAAGTTCCTGCATCAAACTCCCTAGGTTGAAATTTGTTTGTGACCTCCTGTTCATGTGCTTTTGATTGTTGCATCCTCTGGGATCCCAAACTCTATCTTGATGATGTCAACATCGTTGTCATAATTCTTCTATTATTTCGTTCACTTTTCTAGGATACCATACTTTTCTTTATTCATGCCTTCTTATTCTTCTAGTGCAATCCCTTTCATCCTACCATATTTTCTTGTTGGTTGCTTACTTTTCTTGGTGACTACCAAGTGGCACAAACAAAATGATTGGTTCCTTGATCATTATCATTTCCATTTGGTCCTCATTATGAAAAGGATGCTTTTCAACCTTTGTCCCATCACTATCATAGGACACTCAATCAACTCATTTCTACTCTTCCTCATGTTGCCCAAAAAATTATTTCAATCTTACTAATCTATTTATTCCTTAATGAAATTTTATTGGAGAGAAGTGAGGTCTATTATGATTATTCACTTGATCTCTAAGGATTTTATATTTTTGTAATTCCTTTCCTTTTGATGTTGTTAGTTCCTTTCACTTCCTTTGAATGCATTATTGGTTGGTACTTTGACTACTTCAACATAGCTGATTGGTCATTTATCTTTAGTTTTCTTGATGTGTGATTATCCTTCATAGCCTAGACCATTTTGATGAGAGGGTATCTCTAACTACTCAAAATCTCACCTAACTTATTAAATCATTTAATAAACTTTATTTTTTGGTTTAGCAGAGTCTTGGTTTTCTCTAATTCCTTTCTAAAATAAATGATAATTTATCCTCATTTTTCACACTCCTTAATCTTCTCCTTCAGTTGTTGTAATGAGGTGTCTTTAATTTTCTTTTCTTATTCCAACTTAACTTTAAAATGAATAAGTGATGAATATTTATATTTATCCTTTTCCAACATCTCCTTTTTCTTCTTATTATTTTTCCTCGACCTTTTTTATCTCTAATAAGCCAATGATTTGTTCACCTTTTAGGTCTACTTCAACCTATTCTTCATCGAACTCATTTTGATGTTTATCTAGAGATCCTAACACCATGACCATAAAGTCCTTCATTGTTCCTTTTGTTATTTCTTCATCAGGGGATTTTTCATCTTCATCTTCTAAGGAATTGTTGTCTTCTTGAGTATAGAAGCTCTTATTTTTGAACTTATTTTATTTCTTTCATTTCCTATATGTATTCTTCTCTTTATTATCATGTCCATTATTTTCTTCCGTGTATGAACATTTAGATGCATAATGACATACTTTTCCAAAATTAAAACATTTTAAGGGTAACTTATATTTGTCCATTCCAGATCCTCTCTTCAATCTTCTAATGAAATTTTTGTCTTCTTCATCAAATTCACAACTCCAATCTTTTAGATATTCTTTTCTCTTTTTGTTAGCTTTGAAGGAAATTGCCCTTAATGTAGATTTTCCTTTTTCAATTTGCAATGTATATGCCATTAGTGTTACATGCAATCAATACAATTTCAATGTGTTAAGATCTTGCATCTCCTCAATGATTTATACTTTGGCATCAAATTTGGTTGGAATAGACATCAACACCTTTTGAACTATAAAGGATTCATTCACGGGTTCATCAAGTCATCTTTATGTTGTTAATTGTCTCATCCACTTCAAGAAATATTTTGTTTATATCCTTGTTCTCTTCCATCATTAATGCTTCAAACTACATTTTGTAGCCTTGGACGATGACTTTCTTTATCATTATTATCACCTTCATAAAAACTCATCATCTTATTCTGTACTTCTCTGGTTGTTGTGCAGTGTGTGACTTAGCCAACTTGGATTCAGGAAAACCACTCAGGATTTCATTCATGGCTTTAGCATTGTTACTGAAATCAATATTCTCATCTTTATTAACCAATGCATCTAGATTTTTATAAAGATTTTGTATAATGTCCCAGACCTTTGAACCAAAAGACATTATGTAGGTTCTCATTCATACCTTACAAAATTCATAATTTATTCTAGTGAACCTGGGTACTTTGTTCGTGGAATTTCCATTCTGATTAGTCATTATGTTGGATCTACCTTCCAATCATTATACTGTTGTTGAAGGAACCAAATCTGATACCAATTGTTAGAAAACAAGATAATATTGAGAGGGGTGGGGTTGAATTAGTATTATGTAAATTTTAATAATATTTAAAATCATTTATGTTAATAGTAATCAATTACAATATAGAAGCATATGTTAAACAACATTCACATATGAGACACATATATTTACATGGAAACCCACAAAGGGAGAAAACCACAAATATTGTTTCTTTTCTTTATGAAAATGCAAGCTCCAACTTTCTATTACATCCAATTTACTGGCACAGACTAGAAGGCGATACCCATCCCCTAACTTGCGATAAGCCACTTGTCAGAAACACCAACTCCTACAATTTGTAGGGACGAGCACCCTAATCCTTATAAGCACCAACCTGATGGAAGAACCTACTCCTTGATATGTGAGCAAAAACCTACTTTTCTTAGAAAATCCCTATTTCATTTGTTTTCAAACTTAGACTCACAGGCTTTGTTCCTCTCTTTCTTTTGAATTATTTGTTCGACACACACTACTTTAAATCTCAGTAAGTTACGATATTCTTCCACAATATAAAAATGATCAAATCAGTAGTTCAAATATTTTATTTTCTCTAAAAATCGTCTACTTAGACTATTTATGCTACTCACAAATACTTCTCTCATGTACAATCCCACATTGCTGCACTTACACAACTCACACAATCTGACATAGCATCTTCATATTTTTATTCATTTTCAACACAATACATCACCCTCACTCTTTCTCATTTGGCCTCATTTTCCCATCTAGGATGGCTACTTTTATTGTGTTTATTTTCTTCTTCTTTTGTAGGCTTGACCCTTCAATTAACATGGGAATAATTTGTGGTATTTTCCCATTGAAATACCATTTTGACTATATCAACAACCTAAGCTATTTGAGTGTATTGATAATCCCATATTATTCTCAGGTACCTCCTCTTTTACAATTTTACATAGATTCAATGGTGCCCAAACTACTCACAGTAGCCTCTCAGAGAACTTAACATTGGCTCATCAAGACCACTGGTGGGAACCACAAACTTGACTTTTTTATTGGATCTTGGGTGTAAGAATCATCTTTTCTTCTCATATTAAACTCTAGTCCGATGGCTTGATGATTGATGTATTTTATGCCTTAACCATTCATGTTGTAGTCCCTTGTGAGGTGGGGTGTGACCATGGACATAAATTCCACTCACCACTCTTTCATCCCATTGCTTCACCATTTTTTGAATTCTTTTTTTACCTATTTATTTCTCCAACTACCAGTATGCCAATAGGTCTATAGATGGCATTGCAATAGACAGATAATTGTCTTTTTCTAGGGCCCATTAACTAAAAACTCTTTATTATTTCTCAAGTATCGACCACCAGTAAAAAACTTTTGCTCTATAGAGTTGATGCCTTGGTCACCTAAGAGGCTAAGGGTCACTTCACTTGCCACCTATCATCCACTTTTATCAACAATTTACTACCATGTGGCACTTATGCGACTTCATCACTACATGATCATGCCTTCATGTCACATCAAATACCAACTTAAAATTATTACAAGAAAAGTATACTTTGAATGTCCTGTATCACGATATCCCAATATGGGACCCACCATGTCCATGCCAATTCCCATTGTGATTACCACATCAATTGATGCATCCAACAAGGTCATTCCAATTGTATTTATGTCATGTGTATCATTAGATCACATTCCACATGGTACCTGCTAAATTCCCACTTGGCTGGCCAAAAATGTTGTTTTCACCTTCCATGTGTCACTCGAATGTGTTGCCACGTCATGCTTAAATCATACTCTAGTCATGGTGATGTTATTGTGCCACATGCCATCGTTTGAGTGGTGCAATGTGTCACTTAAAATCGTCCCACTTAGCCATCCAAAAACACCAAATATGAGTGACAAGTGTTAACCTTCTATACATCCATGTTTTTATTTCCGCATCATCTAGCTAAGTCACTTTCCATGTCAGTGTTGATTGGGTTTCCACCTAGCATATCACTTGGTACCTTGAAAACCATGCCCATGCTTTCCTTCTACCACTTGCCACTCATTAGTGTTGTGTGAACACTAGTTAGGTTGGGTGGTTTGATAGGCCCTTTGACATCTAACATAGGCACATTGTGTAGAAATTATCGGGTAGATTTGCAGCTACTCATGAAATTTTATTCTAAAACACAAGACACAATCCTACTCTACTTATCTGCAGAATTTGATTCACAATTTAGAACATCAATCACAAACATGCAATGAGAAATAACACACATGCACACAATATTTTTCTAGGGGAAATCAATCTTCTAAAAAACCCCTTTGCATCCTTCCAATAATATGATGAAGAGAGATGTATTACAATTTCTATCTCAATCTGAGCTCAACATGCAAGTGAATAACCTAATTCTATACTCACTAAGAATATTTGACCCAAACTTATACAATTTTTCCTTTTCTTGAGCCCCTATTTATTTTCACAATTCCTAAGGAAATTATGCCCTTATTATTTACAAATTTCCTCGGAAATGATTTCTTAATTCCCAAGGTTGATCATCTAATTGCATGTAAGAGTTGTACACTTAATACTAGTCTACAACTGATGTTACACTACCTTGGAATTTCCACTACAATTAGGGAACTCAAATTCTCTACATGTACTAGATATTTTTGGTTGATTGATCAACTGGATGATCACTAAATTAGACAAAAGTCCCACTGCACAACTAACCTCCCACTAGTTCCTCAAAAAGTTAGAACTAGTTTAACTGAAAAAAATTTGAAATAACTAACCCGTATTGTTGCAAATTAGCAATCACACATGCTCAAACAAACTATAACCTCTAACTTGAATTTACTGAGCTAACTGAGTGACAAGAGCCATGTAACCTCTATTGATACTTTCTTGTTGCATTTTTCAACACTCCCTCTCAACAAGAGAGGGATTATCAACCACCCCTATTCTGCACCTCTAGAACTCGAAATTTCGTCTTGACAAAGTCTTTGTCAAAATGCCAGCATCTTGTTCCTTTTTCAAATGTATTGTAGAAACATTATCTTCCTCTATATATAGCCCTGTAAATGGTTATACCGGATATTTATATGCTTGGATCAATTGTGAAATACAGTATTATCAGAGAGCGCGATGCAACTTTGGTTATCACAATAAATCACAGTTGGATCCACCATATGACCAAAATTTTCACAAGTATCTTTCTCACCTAGATCACCTTAAATGTTGCTTGAATTGCAGCCATGTATTCTACTTCTGCCGAGGTGAGAACCATAAATATTTGCTTCCTGTTATACCAGGAAATTGTTGTGGACCCAACATTGAAAATTCCACTTGATGTACTCTTTCAGTCTAATGGAATCCTTGCCAAATCTATATCTATGGAGCCACATGACTTCACTCCCTTTGTCTGTTTGTACCATAATCCATACTAGGTAGTGTATTTGAGCTACCATAAAACATGCATAGTTTCCTTCTAATTTAATTTGGTTGGCCTAACTATAGCTTGGCTCAGCTGGTTGACTACATAACACGTATCTGGTTGTGTATTCACAAGATACATCAATGAACCCACTAGTTGTCAAAAAATGGTAGCATCCACCTCTTCATATGAAGTGGCATCCTCCTTCCTCCAATTGGTCACTAGAGGTGTCTCCATGGGTTTACAACTCTCCATGCAAAATCTCTGTAGTATCTCATTTTCATACTTTCCTTGAGAAACAAACATTTCTCCATCACCTTTCCATAATTCCAACCCAAGGAAGTAGTGCATGAGACCCATGTCCTTCATTTCAAATCCATTGCAAGGTCCCCCTTACAATATCTAATCAACTACTCATCACCAGTTAAAATCAAATCATCAACATATAAGATAATAAAGAGAAGTTTACCTTCTACAATGATGTGATAGAGGTTTTCATCTCCTTCACTTTTGATGAAGTCCAAACTAGTGATATAGATGTCAATCTTGGTGTATCACGGATGGGGTACTTGTTTGATACCGTACAATTCTCACTTCAGTTTCCACACATGATAATCCTGATCAAATGTTTCAAAACCTTCTAGTTTCTCAATGTACACCTCCTCCTCAATAAATGCACTGAGAAATGTTGTTTTAACATCGATCTAGGAGATCGTCCACCCCATATGTGCAACCAGTCAAAGAATTGATGTAATGGATGAATACCTTGCTACTGGAGCAAGGGTTTTCTCATGGTCAATTCCTTCAACTTGAGAGAACACTATGGCCAAGAATATGGCCTTGTATTTATCTATGCTTTCATTTGTTGCACGTTTATCCTTGAAGATCTATATTGAACCCATTGTTGATTTATCTACTAGTCTTAGGACCACTTACCAAACACTATTCTTTATAGTGGATTCATATTCCTCCACCGTTGCATTAACCCAAAGGGGTTTCTATATTGCTTCCTCAAATGAGGATGCCTCTGTCTCTATAAGATCAGTCATTAGAGCCATGTAGCTAGAGTACCTCTCAGGTGACCTTCTCTACCTATGAAACTTTGAAGGAGCTCCCAAATTATCCCTCACATCCTACACAAGTCTATCATTTGCCCTGGTTCCTTTTTTTCCTTCTTTGGATGGTTCTTCTTGAGTGGATGTTTCCACTCTCTTCTCCTCAATTTATGGCTTCCCCACAACTTCCCAAGGCTCCTCCTTTGGATATAAAATCTCCTCTTCTAATGGGATCTAAAGCTCCATCTCAAGAGAGAACTGCATCGCTTTCTCCTCATCAAATTTTACATCCCTTCGCACAACTATCCTTTTGAGGGAAGGTAAGTACACATGATAGTTGTGTGGAGTTTCTGTGTAACCCATAAATACCCCAAACTTTGTTGTCAATTGAAGCTTCTTCCATGATTCTTTGGAGACATGGAAATAAATGGAGACCTCAAAAATCCTGATGTGTGACACATTCAACTTTCTCCCGAAAAGGCCTCCTATAGTGTAATCATACCAAAAATATGATGAGGACTCTGGTTCTATAGATAGTTTTTTTTTTGCATGCCTTTGCCCACAAATGCAGTGGTAGGCCTTAGTCACGTAGTATAACTCTCGTTTCTCCCACAATGCTCAAAATATTCCTCTCAACTACCCCATTCTGTTGAGGGTTTTGGGGTGTTGTCATCTCTCTTTGAATACCTTCTTTCACAAAAAAATTCTTGAATTCATTCGAAACATACTGTTATAGACATTTTTGGGCACTTCAACCCCAATCATAAATGTCCATAAAATAAGAGCTCCTAAGTCCCTAAGAGTGTTGCTTCACTGCCTAAAGGAATAAGGTTAGCTGATTACATCATCTCCCAGAAGTTCTCTGCTGAAAACTGCTCATAAATGGTCAAAATTGGACCATACTGAAAGCCCAGTGCAGAGGGTGCGATGCATATCACCTTTCTAGTGTAAAGGTGCGATGCATACTGAATTGCTCCTATGTAGGGTGCGATGGTCAGGAATGGACAAATGGTAGGGACAAAATACGAGGTGGAAGATCATGGAATCTTCCAGAAGCTTCCCCTCTAACACTTGCCTCTCTGTTTTCGACCAGGGTTGAGTAAGAGATCATCATTCTCCAAGTGGAAGCACGAACTATCAAAGAGAGGACACTAATCAAGATCCCAGAAGATGACTCACCTCTCTATAATCATCTATATATGGATCCCTCATCACAGAGATCCAAAGGTTGGAATTTTGTATCTTATAGAGAAGTGCTATTGGTTTTCTGGTGTACATTCATAGTGTTGGGTGATCTAAGCTTTGCTTGAGGTGAAGAAGGGCTTTCTAGCTGGAGGATGATGCTGGGTCAGAACATATGGTTGTAATCCTCTTGCTACTTTTCATCTTAATAAAGTTATTCTAGTTTTCCTCCATATTCTTGTGTACTTGTTTATATATGCATTTATATGGTTAACACACATCTGTTCCTCTATTATTTATGAATATAGATCTTTGTTCTTCGATAGTAGTATGTAGTTGTGATTCCACAGGTGCTCTTTGAAGCTGGGCAGACGAAGAAGAAGCGGCAAAGCTCTATTAGGAAGGAGAGGAAATCAAGCGCAAGACTAAGGTTGGTCTCCTTGATCCCCCTCTCATCTATTTTCATAAAGGAAAATGAAAGTAGAGTTTACTTGTTTGTTTCTAAGATAGCCACCCATCTTAGTGGGAATAGCAGCATCCGAGTGGACACTATTCCCGGTTACAAAATGGTGACTCCACTAAGGAGCGACTAGATTGTTTGTTAGCCTATCTATCTTTGTTTCTTTTATAAACTTACAGACAGAGCCTGAAGCCAAGCCAGCTAGCCTTCGAACTGCATTTGTTATACAAATGCAAAGTAGATCAATCCTACTTCAGGTTATCTCCATGTTATGTTTATGAATTAAACAATCGATCTGCAAACAATCTAATTTCCCTAAGTGGTGGCTCTAGTAACCTCTTTAGATCACCCCTATGTTTTACATACACTGAACATTAGTTACTCGACCTAAATCCATGAACTGAATTGAAAACTGTGAGTGAAAAATTGTTTAAAGTCTCGCACTGGTACCATCGCACCCTTCCTTCAAGGCAGACTGTATGAATCGCACTTCTCGAGTGCAGTAGGTGTGTTGCATACTGGTTTCACTGTGTAACAGGTGCAATGGTTAGGGAAGGTTAACTTTACCTTCGGACTGTGGTTTTTCCTCACTGTTTTCAGTCCTATTTAGGAGTTTTGCTGTCTGTAGTCAGTGTATCTCTGTGAAAACCCCCTTCTCTTGCATTATTCTGCCTCCTAAGTGCAAGGAACTGTAAATGTTTTTATGTATTGTGTGCCATTTTCAATTCTCTTTTGCAAAAAAGTAGCATAGTCGAACCGTCGTTTCTGGATCTGAAAGTGTCATAGCTATCATTTTCAGTTTTGGAAGACAATCCCATTGTTCTTAATAGTCGATTATACAGTTACTATTGCATATGATTTGAATTAGTAGTTTTAAAGTGTGGAAAAGCAATTTTCGTTTCGAAATCACAAAGTGTATCTCCTACCTTCACTTCATTTTGAAAAAGAAATTTTTTGAGTACAGTCACTTTGAAAATAATTCAGATTTTCACATAGCTTTCTTATCATCATTCATACATTACGAAGGCTGAAAAAAATACATGCATGTGCATTTGCATTTCGACTGCTTGGTTTGATTTAGGACAATGCATTTAGCGTGTGATGTGTGCTCTTTGAAGAAAGATTCTTAACTTTCTTTCCTTAGTAGCTAGGATTTTCATTGCTAAAAGAAGATTAAACATTTGTTTATAATCTTAGACTGCATTTTAGGAATTGTATACACATCACGCGGTGATCCTGAAAGGAAAATTATTAAGCAAGATCAACTTAAAATAAATTTAATGAATCTAACAACGCTTTGGAACCTAACGCACAACATCTAGAGGTCTAGGCTAGAGACGTATTCCGGCGTCGTAAAACCTGGTAACTATTGTTTTCAGTGTCGGTTGGGTGATTCCTCCACTCTGAGACGGTAAGTGCCAGTACGGACTTGTGCTCCCACATACCATCGAGTATATATTGGGAGACCACAATAGGCTGCATCCTTTATCGTTAGGAAGCCATGTTTTCCACCCTATCGATTGCAATGCACTAAACACAGCATTCGGGAAGATTTACTGCCATACTGTAAAAAGTATTCTGCATTTCTATGATTGGTTTGGTAATCCTCTCTGCCTAGATCTCCAGAGAAGTCCATTTTGCTCCTTTTCAGACTCCTTAAAAGAAAAGGTCCTCTGAGCGCTTGTCACTTCAGGCTCAATAAAAAGCGAAGGCGACTAGAGTCATCTTTTGTTTTTTCTCAACTCTTTAAAATTGAAAAAACAAGTTGTGTCAAAGCATCTAAAATTTATTTTAATCGGAATAATGTCACAAATTCCCCCATTGGTCTTTAGGTTGAGAAAATGGAGTCTACCAACCAAGGATTTCCCCTTGAAGGAAATCCTAATCCCTTCTCCTCTTGGGGAGATGTTGGTGCATTCCTTATGGCCACTTTGTCACTTCCAAGGTTGACAATTGGTTTGGCTTTCTGGCTCTTCTCTACCTCTGTCGTTCAGAATCCTGTAATTCTTGAATAGTCAAGTCAGCAACTATATGACACTAGAGTTGCCTCCCAACCTTCTAAATCATCTGATTCTCCCTCTCCTCCTTCCTCTTTGCTTGATAAAGCCGATAAAGCTAAAAATCAAGTAACTGAGAAGAAGAAGAAGCAGAAAGAGAAAAAGGAAAAGAAGAAAAAGGAACCAAAATCGAAAGGGGGTAACCAAGTGTCATCTGGCGAAAATCCTCACACCGCACTGTCGAAAACTAAATCTCCTTGTGTCATTTGCAATGGAGACCACTATCACCGAGATTGTCCCTGCATCCCTCAGATCTTAAGGGACTAGTTTCTTCGTTTTCACAATCTGTTGGCATCAACCTCTAACGATCATGTTGAATGCACACCATCAACTAGTGAAAGTGAAGCGCATGGATAGAAAAGGAATCCCATATTTCCTTGTAAGTTGTGTGAAGGAAATCACGTCGTCCACCATTGTCCCTTCCTTGACGAGGCTAAAAAAGTTTTGGATGACCGTCCTGTTTCACCACTACGGCTTCCTCCTGGATATAAAAAACTCTTGCTAAGTCCTCAATTGGTTGAAAATCTGGCTGGCCCGTCATTGTGGTCGGCTGAAGCATCTATCATTGAAAATGAACCCTCTAAATCCATACCAGACGAAAGTCAAAAGGTCGAGACAGCAGTTGACCCGGTCTTGCCTTCAGAGTTCTCATCTTCGAATGATGTCGTCACTGAAGAGAAAGAGAACGACACCATTAAAATTCTTTTCATTAACACAGACTCCGATGAACTTGGGGGCAGTCCTCCCGTTCCTTTATCGTAGGAAAGAAGTTCATTAGAGTCATATTCAGCCATCTATTCGGTCCCACCACCAAGCAACCTAGTCGTTGCCTTCGACTAGAATCTTCTAGGCAGACCTCGTTTACCAACTAGTGTACCATTCAGAATCATTGTACAAGCTTACAAAATGGTTATGGTTGGTACCATCATCGATGAAGGGGCTTTTGTGAGTATCCTTTCCTCAACTGCTTGGAAAGCGCTTGGTTTGCCATCACTTTTGCTTGAAATGAGAAATCTGACAAGCTTCGACAAAGGAACCAGTCGACCTTTAGGGATCCTTCCAAATGTGCACATTAATTTGAGAAGGAAATATGTTCACATGAACATAATGGTAGTTCAAGGACCCTTAGATTATAATCTACTCCTTGGACGTGACTATATTTATTGCATGGGAGCCATTGTCTCCTCACTCTTTAAAGTAATGTGTTTTCCGCTTGAACGCATAATGGTCAAGCTCGTAGACCAAATGTCATTCCCTAGTTCACACATCACAAATATTCAAGTGCCATCCCTAAATGGTCTTTTCACACAAGGAATGTCTCATCGATCTCCAGTCTGTCCACCTGATGAGCACGAGTGATTCAGGAGGATATGACCAAAACCCAGAGGGCATGCACCCTGGTCTATTTTTGTAGGAAAACCTTGGGTATAGAGTGGATTTCTGCAAGGGATATATGACTAGTCTGAAGAACCTGTCCTTACAAGAAAATGGGATCATGCCGGAATAAGATACCTTCGTTAAAGTTATGTGAGTGGAGTATCTCTACGCCACTCCCCTTTGCCTATTTTGGTAGACATCGCCAAGGGAGCTTTCTTTCTGCTACGTGGATGGAACTTTCATGGTAACCTGGAAATTTTTCGCTATCCCTGGGGGCATGAAAACATTTCCGCATGCAAGCGAAGAGTGGCTATTTATTTTTTTAATTTGTAGGACGTCTAACCCTTTAAACCCGTAAGGCTAGTCGTTTCCTAACTTGCATAAAGAAAGGATTTGGGGCAAAGCTTGAAAGATGTAAGCCCCTTCAAAATAGCATCTTGAATGAGACATTCTTATCATATGACTGGCGAACAATGTTACCGCAGGGTTCAAGCTCATTTAAAAATAAACCCTCCACGAGTAGTTTTAGCGCATAGTTCAAGCTCGTTAAAAAATAAACATAAGTCATAAGCAAATGTTCCCCCCAACGTTTAAGCTCATTAAAAAATGAACTAGTAAATAACCATTGTGAATGCCTTATCGCCATCTTTTGAGCCTTGGTCGTGTTCTCATCATCACCTCCACTCTGTTTTTAGCCGATCATTCACCCCCATATGATT
>APFE030102813.1:26974-91215 GCA_000404065.3 Pinus taeda | reverse complement strand
AAGAGTTCAAAAACCTCAGCGGTATTGACTGATCCGTTTCCAAACCTGGGAACCAATCTGGTTGCTAGTGACAATACTTCCCCATCCCGAGTGCTTATGTTTTCCATTTCAAAACAAAAAAATGATGTTTTGATATCAACAAGGAATAAAGCTTATGGAAATCCATAGATGTCGAAAAATAAGGCTACAGATCAACCTAGTAGTTCGAAAACAACTTCGACCAAAGTTGTGCCACCCATCATTCCTGAGCTAACGATAAAGCCACCAAAGGGAGTAGTACACAAATCGGCATTTAATCCTCGTGCCAGAGTAGCACAACATTATAATATAGTGGAGGATCTGGCCCAATCACCATCCGCTATGTCGATACTTGAGGTACTCCAAAATTGCCCCTCCCAAAAGTAGGCTTTATTATCAACGATAGGTGGGATTGACCCAGCAGATTCCAATCTTGTGGCCTTTGATCACAAAGGATATGACCCTCAGTTACCAGCTCAACTATCTTTCCTTATTCAAGTGAAATCCGTCAACAAAATTGTTCATTGAATAATTATTGATGAGGGGGCATCTACATGTATTATGTCAATGAGTTGCTGGAAAAATTTAGGCTCACCACCCTTGTCATGATCGTCAATGACATTAAAAGCATTTGATGGGTGAACATACACTCCATATGGGATTTTAAGTAACTTGCAAGTCAAACTGGGGGGAAAAACAGTAGAAATTGATGTTGAAGTTATCGAAAGAAATCTCGATTACAACATCCTACTGGGAAGGCCCTGGATATATGCTATGGCTATCGTTGTGTCGACGTACTTCAGGAAGATTGCATTTCCCTTCCAAGGAGGAATCATAATCATCGACCAACAAACATTTCTCCCCAATAGTTCACAAGTTACGGGAAGCATTCCAATGATCCACGGAAGCTCTCAGTTGCTTCAAAATATCAGAGTAGGTCTCCTAAAAGACCCTTCCTTAATGGGCACTTTTTCCCTTCCGCCTCCGAGTAAGCTAGCACAAGTGGCCACAATGGAAACTTGTCACATGAGATATTCTACATCAAAGAAGATGAAGAAGAACTCAGAACATTTTGATAGTGTGGATCATCGTGAGGTATTTCCTCTAAGCCCTACCATAGCTACATCATCTAATGATCAGTTCAGTGATGTTGTACATTATGTACTGGGGGCATTGGAAATAGATCTTTCCTTCATGACCCCTTATGAGTTGTGATCAAAGGTCACTATGAGGATAGTTCTTTCACTGTGTCAACCTCATTAAAAAATGAAACAACTCCCTTTCCAAGTCGAGTGTTTCAAAGATCTCGAAGGTAAAACTTCATTCCAACCACCGGGTTGAATGCAATCAAATGATGGGGGCATGCAAACTTATCACGAGCAGTGTTACTGCACGGTTCAAGCTCGTTAAAAAATAAACCTGCCACGAGCAGTTTTAACGTGAAATTCAAGCTCATTAAAAAATAAACATAAGCAATGAGCAAATGTTTCCCCCAGAGTTTAAGCTCATTAAAAAAATGAACCAATTTTCTGGTAAATAACCGTTGTGAATGCATTATCATCAGCTTTCGAACCTTGGTCGTGTTCTCATCATCACCTCCACTCCATTTTTAGTTGATTATTCACCTCCATTTGATTGTCTAACCTTTTGAGGAACATCTGTGAAGAGTGATTCTATTAGCCATTCTTGTGACACTGCAGTGATTGGAAAATTCCAAACCTTACCTGGAATCAGCGGCTACCCGAAATCATCATTCATTCCTCGAAAAATGAGTCTACTTTAAGCTCTTTTCAACTGACTCATAAAATATGAAAAGATTGCCGAGCAATTAGCCTCTCCAGCTTGTTAAAGTCATCAGAAGTGCTATCCCTCCTCTATATTTTAATCTTTTTGGACTTGAGGGATTATTACACAAAAAGATCGAGCGCTTGTCTTGTTCGGCTTGTTAAAACTATCGAAAATTCATCCCTTTTGTATTATTTTACGCTCTTTCGGACTTAAGGGATTGCATGATGAAAAAGAATCATTGGAGTCTTCTTTCCGTTCCTTTCATACTCTCTAAAATTTAAAGGGACCGAGTTATCTTTGTCGTTAAACTCATTAAAACCAAATAGCGACAAACTCGTCCTCATGGATGAGAACGAGTTCCACTGTCACTAGGCTCGCTAAAATATAGCGACAGGTTTGCCTGAAGGGCAAATTATAGAACAAGCATATGTTATCCTCCTGAAGCTTGACAAAAATAAAGAGGTACTGGTCAGCAATGACTGGGGAAAATTGGGAAGAAAACTTGAAAAACTTTATTGCTAGCAAGTCGCTCTTGAACATGACACTTTCCTTCCACATCCATGCCGGGTTGGGTTGTTCCATTCACTGGTCATCACCATTGGTTCATCACACCATCCATCTTTGGGGTTAACGCTACCAATCCATCATCAGTGTCACCGATATGTTAGAGAATAATTCAGACAATTCACTGTCCACCACGAATACATCACCCCAATTCCTTCATGACAGCAACCCTGAACCGTTCGTTAGATTGTTTCACCCAAAATCATTTGCTTCGTTCCTGTCGTTGTGGGGATTCATTAAGGCCCTCTATGACGGTCGCTTCTTGTCGAATCAGCTCATTATCCAAGAAGTTGACTTAGGAACAACCCTTTCAGTACCTTGAAGCTTGCATGCCTCAATGGCAAGTTTCTCACTTTCGGCGACAGGTTTACATCAATGGCCTTTGACCGAGATATTTTAGGTGGTGTTCGACACCAAATCCTTTTTCACACCACGTGAATTGTACTATAGTACCTTGAGGGTCATTATCATTATTGGTGATTCCTCTCTCGCCTGTTAACAGCTTACATCATTGGCTGGTAATCAGGCGATGTCTTTCCATGTTTGACTCTAGAACATTTTTCACATGGATCGACTTGTACTCTGAATGAAGATTGAACAAGTTTTTGAAGACCCTGGATCTAGTTTCATCCATCTAGGTTGTGATATATTCAGGAATATAAATAAATCAAGTGTACATCATTGCTGAACAGACGATCATCCAAATCAAAGGATGATGAGTCCATATCATCAGTCTGTCACACAGATGATTTTCTGTCCTATGTACGTGAAAATGAATTTATAAAGATGAGCATGGGAATGCCCGCCTTAGCTAGATCATGAAAAAATGTTGTCAAAATAATGTATTGTATTGTATCTTATTATAGGTCACCTCCTAGCTCAGAAAAACTTAGGATCCTCATAGTAAAGCATTTCACCTAACATCAGAAAGATTAACGACCACATGCTTTAGGGGGAAATTGTTATAGACATTTTTGGGCACTTCAACCCCAATCATAAATGTCCATAAAATGAGGGCTCCTAAGTCCCTAAAAGTGTTGCTTCACTACCTAAAGGAACAAGGTCAGCTGATTACATCATCCCCCAAAAGTTCTCCACTGAAAACTGCTCATAAATGGTCAAAACTGGACCATACTGGAAGCCCAGTGCAAAGGGTGCGATGCATATCACCTTCCGAGTGTACAAGGTGTGATTCATACTAAATTGCTCCTCTGTAGGGTGTGATGGTCGGGAATGGACAAATGGCAAGGACAAAATGCGAGGTGGAAGATCATGGAATCTTCTAGAAGCTTCCCCTCTGACACTTGCCTCTCTATTTTCGACTAGAGATGAGTAAGATATCATCATTCTCCAAGTGCAAGCAGGAACTATAGAGAGAGGACACTAATCAAGATCCCAGAAGATGACTCACCTCTGTATAATCATCTATATATGGATCCTTCATCACAGAGATCCAGAGGCAGGAATTTTGTATCTTATAGAGAAGCGCTGTTGGTTTTCTGGTGTACATTCATAGTCTTGGGTGATCTAAGCTTTGCTTGAGGTGAAGAAGGGCTTTCTAGCTGGAGGATGATGCTGGGTCAGAACATATGGTTGTAATCCCCTTTCTACTTTTCATCTTAATAAATCTATTCTAATTTTCCTCCATATTCTTCTGTACTTGTTTATATATGCATTTATATGGTTAACACACATTTGGTCCTGTGTTATTTATGAATATAGTTCTTTGTTCTTCGATAGTAGTATGTTGTTATGATTCCACAGGTGCTCTTTGAAGTTGGGCAGACGAAGAAGAAGCGACAAAGCTTTATCAGGAAGGAGAGGAAATCAAGCGCAAGACTAAGGTTGGTCTCCTTGATCCCCCTCTCATCTATTTTCATAAAGGAAAATGAAAGTAGACTTTACTTGTTTGTTTCTAAGATAGCCACCCATATTAGTGGGAATAGCAGCATCCGAGTGGACACTATTCTCGGTAACACATACTCACCTCCATTATCACTCCTCAGAGCCTTCACCTTCTTGTCAATCTAATTCTCAATTAGTGCCTTCAATTCTACAAACTTGGAGAACGTCTCATATTTATTTTGCATGAATAAGATCCAACACTTCCTTGAGAATTCCTCAATAAAAATGACAAAATATTTACTTCTGGAAGTGAACGTTATCGAGAAAGGTCCACATACATCAAAGTGGATCCTTTCCAAGACTGCATGTGATTTGTTGTCCCGATCATGGAATATAGATTTTGCATATTTCTTAAGAGTGCATCGTTTGCAAACATCCTTCTACTCAAGTGCTCCTATAAGGAGGCTAGTGGTTATTCGTTTCATAATATTCAAGGTTCCATGATGCAAATGGCCATGTCTTTTGTGTCAAAGCTCATCTCTCTGCACTTTATCCGCCTTACTACTTAATGTGGCACAATATTCCACATCTATCTTATACAAAATATTCCACCAGAGACTAATGAAGAAGGGAAAATAATTCTAGAACTAGAAACAATCTCAGAAACAAGGACAATGTAACTAATATATTAAAAAATTACTGAGTACCTCATCAAATGGAAGAACCTAATAGTGGAATAAGTGACATGGGAAGATGATTTATTCATGTAGGAGCACTTGTGGATAGTCAAGTGTTGAGGATAATACTTCTTTAAAGGGGATGGAAATGTTAAGCCCTATAGAATTCCATGACCCTAAAAAAATTATTAAGCCCTAGATATTGAGTCATTACATTTATATTTTTATGTAGGCTAGAACCTCTCATGGTCTCCTTGAACATAGCCATGAAAATGTTTCCTATTAGTTGTACCGTGGAATGAAGCCCCTGAATCAACCACCCAAGCATCAATAATATTTTCTAATGAAAGAATGCATATTACAACACATCACCTCTCACATTTTCTTGATGATTGTTCTCTTGATATCCACCTCCTTCTTTTCCTTTCCAAGATTTGCAGTCTTTCTTCAAGTTTCCTTTCTTCCCACACTTACAACACACTATCCCTCATCTAGATTTAGATTTGCATTTTCTTTAATTACTATGATTTCATGGCCTCCTTCCTCTTTCCATTTTTCTTCCCCTATTCTCTATATTCAAAGAATTACATGATGTCTCAACAAATCTTTTCTGTCAAATTTTCTCACTAAGGATGGCATTAACAACATCATCAAACATTAAAGTACTAGATCCATAGAGAAGGTTGCTAATAGCCATAACTAATCCATTCCAACTTTTTGGCAATGAACACAGAAATAATAGATCCCTAACTTGGTTATCAAAATTTACCCCCTACGAAACTTAATTAACTTGTAACTATGTTAAAGTCATTTAAATGATCAACAACAGATTTTCCTTTAGACATCTTCATATTAAATAGATGCTTCATAAGAAATACTTTATTTGAGGTCAAGTGTTTTTCATATAGTTTGGCTAATATCATCATTAAACCTTCTATTGTCATTTCCTTTGAAATGTTGAATTCCATTGACGCTGCTAGACATAGTCGTATTTTCCCTAGTGCTTTTCTATCGAGAATCTCCCATTCTGTGATTTCCATTCTCAATGGCTTCTTTGATTTTCCACTCAATGGTAGGTAAAGATATTTATGATACAAATCTTCCATATACATCTTCCATAGCTCGTAGTTTTTGTCGTTAAATTTCTGAACACTAAACCTACCATCTTCCACCATTACTCCTACTTGAACCAAGAACCCTTGTTTGTTGCGACTTTATTACCAAAATAGACCTTCAACTCTGATACGAGTTGTTAGAAAATTATATATTATATAATATTGGAACACATAAATATTACGAAAACACAAATACAAAAATGCATAAAACAAGAGATACACATATATACATGGTACACCCAATTTGGGCTACATCCATGGAGAAATAACCAGTCCTAATCTCTGGATTATTTTCATCTAGAGGAAAAGAAGGGGATGGACATCAAGAGAATAATCATTAAGCAAATTTGACAGGTGATGTGTTGTAAGATGCATTCTTTCATTAAAAAATATTATTGATGCTTGGGTGATTGATTTAAGGGGCTTCATTCCATGCTACACTTGATAGGAAACACTTTCATGACTATGTTCAATGAGACTATGAGAGGTTCTAGCCTATATAAAAATATAAATTTAATCACTCAATATCTAAAGCTTAATAAATGTTTTTAGGGTTATGGATTTATATAGGGCTTAATATTTCCCTCCCCTTCAAAGAAGTGTTATCCTCAACACTTGACTATCTATAAGATTTCCTACATGAACAACTCATATTCCCATGTCACTTATTACACTAGTAGGTCCTTCCATTTGTTGAGGTACTCAGTACTTGCTTAATTTCTTAGTTGCATCGTCTTTGTTTATGAGATTGTTTTTGGTTCTAGAATTATTTTCCCTTCTTCATTAATATTTGTTGGAATATTTTGGATTTTTTCTTCACCTAAACCCTGATCTGCTTCACTTGTCCAGTGGCTATGTTTCTAAGAATTATTTCCCTTTGCTGAAGATCACATCATAACCATGGGCTTCCAAAAATGCGATAGAGATGATATTTTTCTTTAGACTTATAACAAAAATGACATCCTTGAGTTTGAGAAGAGATCTTGAATCCTTCTAAAAGGTGATTGTACTAATCCTAGTCACACTATACCTTCCATCATCCCCCAACTAGACGTGCATATAGATATATTTTGCCTCCAGGTATATGAAACACTTTGTACACCCTGTCATGTGGAACGATGCACCTAAGTCCAAGTACCACACACTCTACATCATTGTGCTTGCCATGCATGCAATAAAGGTGAATTCAAGCTCAAACTATGAAGCCAAGGCATCACCTGTCGCTCCTCTTGAGGTCTTCTTGCTCGATTTTTTGTGTGGACACTTAGTCGCATAGTGCCTAATTTCATGACAATTGAAGCATTTAATTTTGGAAAAATATTTCTTCTTGCCCGCTTGGATGGATTCTGGTTTCGTTTGATATTTCTTCTATTTTTGTTTCTTTCCATTTCCAATTAATGTAAATTTTTCTTCATCCACACCCTTGGATGAAGTCCCATCTCTAGTATTCCACCTTATCTCCCCTTGTACCAAACCAAACCATAAGAGTTCCCAATTTAGTAATTTATCCCTCTCGTTCACCGAAACATGGTAGTTGTGCCAACTTTAGGGAAGGTCGAGGAATACACAAAATTGTGTGAACCTACTGAGATATTGCATAATAATGTCATTCTTCTACATCTTGATATTTGAAGTTTATCCTTGAGTGCTAGTTTCATGTGGTCTCTACTATTGTCGAACAATTTTGTCAGTGCTTTCCACATTGTTAAATTAGTTTCTTTCCCATGGAGATTTGAGATAGTGGCATTTGCTTCTCCCTCCAAGGTTATTCTCCTCATCTTATCTACATCTTTCTTCCACTGGGAAAGGTTTTGGGTATCAGTTGATCCTGGTTTTCGAATGTTTACCTTGACATATTCTAGCAATCCATTGTCATCTAACACAACCTTCATGGAATCATTCCATGCAATTAAATTAGAGCTGCCTTCCAAGGAATAATCTAGTCCCGTCTCATTGAAGTTCATCTTCCCAACTCTATAGAGATCTTGCTACATTGATCTGAAAACTTAATCCTTATGAGAAATAAATTTGAAATTCTTGTTCTAATTTGAATCTTGCTCTAATAACATGTAGAAATAATGGGGCATATTTTCCACTGCTCGTGAAATTTTAATCTAAAGCACCAGACACAAACCTACTATGCTACTCTACGGAATTCAATTCACAATTTAGAACATCAATCACAAACATGCAATAAGAAATAACACACATGGACACAGTATTTTTCCGAGGGAAACCAATTTGCTAAAAAATATCTTTGTCTACTTGCATTATTCTGATGAATAGAAATGTATTACAATTACTAGCTCAATCTGATCTCAACCTGTAAGTGAATAGCGTATCTCTTTTCTCACTGTGAAGATCTGACCCGGACTTAGTCAATTCCTTCCTCTGCTTGAGCCCCTTTTTCTTTGTGAAATTCTTGAGAAAATTAGGCCCCTATTTAGAAATTTCTTCCAAAATGATTGTGCAATTGCCAAGGTTGATCATCTGACTACATGCAACACATGTGCACTCATGACTAGTCTAAAATTGATGTTACACTTCCTTGGAATCTCCACCAATGTTGGGAAACTCGAATTCTCTACATGCACTAGCTATTTTGGTCGGATTGATGAGTTAACTGGATGATAACTGACTTAGACTGAAGTCCCACTGCACAACTGAACTTCAACTAGTTCCTCCAATAGGGTGAAAGCATGAAGATGGGTTACACTTTTGGGCCAAATGTGGCAATGAAATTTCAAGTATTTCCTCTTTTATCAAATTTCACCCTTCCAAATTCATATAATAATTATGAATTTTGATTCAGAGCAAAAATAAAACATGTGGAGAATTGTGTTGTTGTCATAATGATATTTTTTGAAAAAAAATTGACGTCATATAATCTCTCAATTTTCCATTACATGCAATATATGTCCTTGCAATTTTTCACAAAACCTAAGACATATGCATGTGTTCATGTAGAATAGCTTACTCTAAAAAGAGTAATTTTTAATATATATATATATATATATATATATATAGATATAGATAGAGAGAGAGAGAGAGAGAGAGAGAGAGAGAGAGAGAGAGAGAGATATACATATACATATACATATACACAGAGAGCCTACTTTTTTCGAAGTTGGAGACATATGCGTTCACATAAGATTTTTTTCAACTCTTTATATAAATTGAAAAACCAAAAGTACCCTTTTGAATAGGACTCGAAAATGAAGATAGTGGTATTTTTTGACATTTTCTCATTGTGGATATTTTATGTTATTGATTTTTTATTCAACCCCTTTGAAACTATCAAAAAACATTTCAAGTGTTATGTTTAAAAGAAATTAGATGAAAAACAACATATGAATTCAAAAGTGTCAAATTCATATGCCATTGAATAGAGGATTCTTTCATGAATCCAACGTGATCAACTTTGACACTTAAGGACAATTTTGGCCCTAAATCTGATAGGGTACAAAAGCGGGTTGCAGAGAAATCTGTAGAAGAGGTGATAGAACTATATTTTTTAGGACTTCAAGAGCTCGATCGAGATATTTAAACACCCAATCGAGTGCTTAAATTCAAAGTTCAAATTGATTGATCGAGCAACATATGTGGTTAACCAGCGGCTCGATTGAGCCATTAATAATCTAACCCACCAGCAACCTTACCAACCTTTTATTCATGGTATTAATGGTGACTCATACAGATCAAGGGATCGATCGAGGTTATAGCTTAATTGAGCCTCTATTGTCAGCAAATAGTTTACTTTCTAATTTCAATTGTGCGAAAAAATAGCAAACATTCTTTCATAGAGAAATATCATAGCGTGGAAATTACATAAAGATTCACAACAAACATGGGAAATTGGAGATTTGGATATAGGAAAGGAAAGAAATTTCCATCCATAGAGGAAATACGAGAGAAAGCTAGAGAAAGGATGAGAATGCAAATGCAGGTAATTATGATTGTCTCACTTCTCATATTACTTACTCCATATTGTATGCATTAAGAAATATGATTGAAAACCATAAACAAATGGAGAATGAAACAATAAAATTAAGATAAAATAATCATTGAAAGTAATACCATGTAGTTAAAAAATGAGATGTAATGACAACTAAAGAAAACCACCTGAAACCATACAAATTATCGAAAACCACTTGAAACCATGCAACTTATTGAAAAATACTTGAAACTGTGGTTTCTTGGAATCTTTTGAAACCACTTGAATTCATAAAAATTATGAATCACCTTTAAATTGTAATGGTTTAAGATAAACAAAAAAAAATAAGGATGTGATTCAACCAAGTAAAACCATTGGAACATAATTTCCATTTATTATTTACATGAATTACAATTCATGGAAATTTATTTACAAGAGGGGTTAGAAAAAGTGGTTGTCAAATAGGTGCTCCAAAACCTATAAACATTAGTTTTATTAATTTTTGATATCCAAAGTAGGAGTTAAAAGAAAGAAAATGTGGCAGTACCTACAATTAGCAAGAATATCCCTACTTCGAATGTGCATGAATTGAGAAGATGTTATTTGTTAAATGTATATTTAACAAAAATAAACCTTCATAAAATTCATCATTATATATAACATTTAATGGTTTTTTGAATCCTAAATGATGATCCATACCTTTGAAACCCTCACAAGCTTCTTCTTTCAATTCTCACATGAAGGTTATGACAATTTTTTAAAAAGAACAAGTTTTTTAAAGGCATACAAAGTGTAGTGTAGATTCATGCTTGCACAAAAACGAGTGTATTATTGCATATAGCTACAATGTTTCATGGAAGACTTGTGTGATTAATCAATATTAAATTCATAAAAAATAAATGCAAAATAAATAAATTAGCATACATGTATTGATGATATGCTAGAAAAGTTTACAATGTTAATTTTCTTAGGTTGTGGCAATTTAATATCAAGTAAATTCATCTAGTTGTTTCTCAACATATGTATCATGAAATATATTGAAAAATATGGTTCAAAAGTAAAAACGAGTTCTTTATTTTAAACATTGTCAAGTTTTCATGAAATTAATTGAAAACATAAAAGACATTGGATATCCATCTTTGCATGTGCATAAAAAATGTTCCTTGTAGAATATATAGTTTTTTAAATCCTCTTACCCCTCCTTGTGCCCTACTTATTGTTGTGATAAAAATTTCATGTGAATTCTCCCACAAAAACATTCAAATCTTTCGTGCCCCTCTTCACCACAAATGATAACAATGTACATTCATTATTGGCAAGACATTTAAGTATCTTCCTTGACCTCTAAATCCACTAAAACCTTTATCTCTTGATTTCTTTTTGTTTGCTTATCAACGATTTCATTTTCCTTTTCATCACACATTTCTTCCACTTTTTATTTAGAAATGTGAACTTCTCTATAGTTATGATAGTTTTTTCCTTTAAGAAATATATCCTTACTATTGTTTTATGGTAATTTTAGTCACACATTTTAAAACGTTAAATGATATGGTGCTTCTAATGAAGAAAATGTTTTTCAACTAATTTGATTTTGTATAGTAGGCTTTCAAATATTAACATACTTAAAAATTAGTTGAATAGGTTCCTTATTATATCATGGAGTGTGCATTTATGTATTTTATGGTTTTCCAGTCACAATTTATCTTATAGTTGACTATAGATATATATATATATATATATAATATATATATATATATATATATATATTAGTGTTTATCTCATGAAATAAACGTGGCCCTTCAATTTGGTAATCACTAGCTTGATTTTTCAGGAATCTCCTATTCTCTCAAATTCAAAAGATTCACCATAGAATTAATTTATTTAAGAAATAGTTCCCTATAAAATATGTACATTTAGAAGTTTCCTATATATAAATTTAAGCTTAATTTCTATTGGTAGATTTAGTTCAATAACCTTGAAAATTATTATACAAAAGAGTAAATTTAAATAATTGACATTGGATTTAAATAGTTGAAATGTTTGGTATATGATATATACAAACACAAATATAATACTTTCCTTGTTACAATAGTGGACCACTTTTATTTTGGGATTTATATCTAGTCTTTTTAAGAAATAAAAAATTGTTGCTAAGAATAAGTAAATTTGAAAAAGGTCTTGAAATGATTCACTTTGTTGTAGAACTCACTTTTAATTTAGGATTTATATAGTCTCTTGAAGAAACAAAAAATTGTTTCTAAGAAGAACTAATTTTGAAAAAGGTCAAATGCTTCATTTAGTAAATGGAGACAATATTATTATGATCTATCAAATTAATTTCCTTTTAAATGACATTATTCTATTTTATTAACCATTTATAGGAATATATTTAACCACACATTATAACGATATAATACATATATTTCACAAATACTTGTAATTCAAACACTTTGTAGGTGCACTAGATTCACCTTGCACACACCATCACTACTAACCAATTTGATATACTAACCATTACAAGTAGAGTAATTGAGGCATATTATTTTACTTTGGAATTTTGCACACAAACATATGCTCACATAGTATACTTAGGAAAGAAGCAACTGGCCCATCATCTACACATCATTTCTTTTATTGCAAGGAATAAACATCAAATGGTGTAAGTAGGGGAATTGTATTAAAGGATCATGAACCACGTATCCACATACTTGCAATTTAAACACTTTGTATGTGCACTAGATTCACGTTTCACACACCATCACTACTAACCAATTTCGTTTAGTAACTATTACAAATATAGTAATTGCTATATTTTACTTTGAAATTTTGCACACAAACATATGATCAAACAGTATAATTAGGAAACAATTAAGTGGCCCATCATCCATACATCATTTATTTTCTTGCAAGGAACAAACATCACATAGTTTAATTAAGGGAATTGAAATGGATCACAGCGTATCCACATCAATTCACACTTTGTATGCTCACAATTTCACTTGCACACACATTCACCCCACACGCTAAGCACACTTAAACTTTGTATAAAGGGTATCCTCTTTCTACAATATTTATATCTAATTTATTTCAGCTTTTATTTTGTTGCACACCCTAAGTGAATCAAATCCTTTCTAAAAACAATCTTAACCTAAATAGACTAAATTCCCCACATGGACCACAAGAAAATTTATAGTTTATGTTAGGACATGGTGATAGGTAGAACATAATCCGTCATGGTTGTTTTTCATATTGAAACATAGAAAGTTGTCTTTTAGAGAGCTTAAAAGCTTGCATCATCCATTGATAAATACAATACATGGAGATAAAACCATGAAGGGGGTAAGGACTAGGTGGCAGATTATCACGGACCTTCATGTTGTCTCCTAACACGTGGTAGGGATTGTGGGTCCAAAACTAACGACCAGAAGCTGAGATTCATCCATTCCCACTAGATGTTGGCAACTTAGTGGCCAAATATTAGGGAATATTTCCCTATAGGTTGAGGTGTCAAAGCACTTAGACATGAGGTGATCTTGGTCAGGCTGTTGGAAGTCTCGCTAGATATTTCAAGATCTAGCACTAGCATGTTTGACCATTATAACCCTCTTCATACCTTAGTTGGTTTTTTGGTTGCTAGAAGCGTCGCCAGTGACATCTATGGCATGGCCCCAGTACCCTATTCTAAAATATTCACAAGGCCCAGTTACTACTTGAGTGGAAGGGTGCTAGGTATTTTTATGATTTTTTCTCATATGCAAAACGTCATACAAACTTTTTTGTTAATTTTTTCACACATTTGAATTAAAGGGAAAATTAACCATTTAATTTTTGCTTTGTCTTATGTATGTGATTCATTTGGTTTTCCTAAAGAAAATGTATGTGTTCAGGTGTGATTACAAATGCAATAGTCTCAGGTATTGTTGAATTATTTCCTTTCTTGCCAACTAATTTATTTCTCATAGTATAATGTTTGTCTTTATTTAGATGTTTCATACGGATTATATCATCTTTAGGTGCCTCCTACATATAATTCACATTATCAAGAAAATTATTTTACCTTTCATACATGTTGAAGCTTTTACCTTTAATCATATTATAAATCACACTCTTTGTTGACACAAGGACTGATACTTTTACTGACCTATTTTCTTGTTCGACCCATCTTTCCCTAAGCTAAAAACCCTTTTCTTTTCATGCTTCAACTTAGAACCCTTGATCCACGTGACTAGAACCCTAGGGTTTCCAAATTGGTTTTTGTTGAGTGAGGAGGAATAATTTTACCTTTCATCATATTCTAAATCACCCTTTTTGTTGACATAGGGGCCGATACTTACTGGTGTGCTCTTCTTTGAGAAATATTTCCCTGAGCTTGAAACCCTTTTATTTCCATGTTTCAACTTATAACCCTTGGTCCATGTCAACTTTTTCTACTTAGTTGACAACTATCAAATTATTTTTCATTTAACATTTGCCCATGGTTTGTGACTACAACTATAGGGTTTCCAAGTCAATTTTTAAATTGAATGTTTTTAACTTTGATCATACTTTGCGTCACCTGTTTTGTTGACACAGGGACCAATGCCTTTACTTGCATGCTCTTCTTCACCCTGTTATCATCCTGCGATTTTGAAGATTAGAATGACAAAGTCACAAAAGATACATCAAATCGCTTAGGAGCTTAGGATCCAGCCCTCCTAGACTCAAAGAGGGCTCTCTCTGTATTTTAAGATTTACCTTTATTTTTCAGTGTTCTAATATGTTATGCTAGACATAAAAATCAAGGAAATTTAATACTTAATTACTTGGTTGTTTGTTTGTTTGGTTGGGGTAGATCATATTTTAATCCTTTGCATTGGGCTATGGAGTCTAAGGCTAGGTCGTAACATCAATTTTCCAGAGAATTTACAAGGTGAGCTAACTGTCTTTACTCAATCTAAAAGCAGAGTGGAAAGTGAAATGACAAAAAGGTGATATTAGTAATGATTAAAAAGAAGTTAAGTATTTTTTAATCATACCTTAGAGGAAAACATTTAGATTGAAAATACAGATAGTAATAAGGTTCTCCAATAGAATATCTTAAACTAGAATTTATGCTTTGCAATAGACTCAAAGATGCATAAATGAATAAACAAAGATACATTTAGTATAGAAAAGAAGACATCACCAGGTCAAAACAGATCAAGCATCTTGCAAAATTTCCTTCTATTAATGCTCCAGCTTGAACATCACAATGATCCAAACAGAAAAGATCGTTCACATGACTTGGGTCCAACCCCAAATACTTCCAATGCATGAAGTATTTAACTCAAAAACTACAACGATTTGCCTTATATGCTTGGAAATCTATTATTAATTACAACAAAAGAAAATTGACTAGTGTAACCATGAAGTGGCCACGCTGAGAAAACTGGGACACCTGGTCCTCTTTTTTAGGGATGTTGTTGCTGAGAAATTATTTTTTTTGTAGTGACTTTGCTGACATGGTTGGTGCTGACTCAGATTTGTGTTGTCACTTCAATCATATTTGTCTCGTTGCTCTTGATAATCACACAGGTCACTCCATGCTTCTTCATCTGGAATCTTGATCTTCATTAGCCTCCTATATATTTCATCAGCTTCAGTGTATTTTGAAAAAGTGGGTTTAACCACAAAAAACATGTTTCAACTCATGCTCAATGTAGATTTGATTGTTGATAGCTTCCAACAATGCCTTTCCTATTATGTTTCCTTTGATGTTAGAAATTTTTGCAGCATATGTGGCTATGCCCTAGAGTCTCTTGGCATAATCTTCTCTGGCCATGAGTTTTTCATCTATGACAAACAGAGAGGGGAGACATTTCTGATGTAAAGGATGCATTCTATTGAAGAACATGTTGACTATCAGCTCCAAATTTTGACATTTATCATCTAGTTATACATTCAAGCTCTTCTTAGTTAGCACCTTCTTCACTTAAAGTATAGTCTTTGTTCTATCTGCTACTCCCAACTCTTCCAGCTCATACCTGTTTCTTGAATTTAAAATTTTGATTATGATGTTGGTTGTTACTAGCATGTCTGCCAACTCTTCATTAGTAGCTGAAATAGATTCTTTGTCCTTTTCAATTAATTCTTTTTTCTCAAAGATAATTTGGATGCTTTGCTAAATTTCATTCATTCCATTGATTATATTATTCCAAATAATCTCCTTCACTCTTCCTAGAGTGTTCCCAATAGATGATTCTTTCTTTGATTTTTGTAGTGCTTCAAACAATGTTTTTACCCTTTGCATCTACACCAAATGGTTACTTTCGATCCTATTGATTTGATCTTGCAGCACATTAACTTGAGTTTCTAGTCTTTTAATCTCCTCAGTCTGCATATGCATGCCTTCCATTGGTCTGGCCAATTGTTCTGCGCTACTTCCCGCTCCTATGGAAGCACTCGCTGGAGAAGTTATGGAAGGGGATGTTAGAGGAAGGGCCTCCATTGTTGTGATGGCCATCTGTGTTGCATTTTCTTTCTCTTGCACCATTTTTTCCATCTCTACTTCTATCTGTTTGATCTAGAAAGACTGCTCCACTATTAATTTCATCATATCAAACTTTTGGCTTTATGTTTCCTCTATCTCCTTGGTTAGTGGGTCATGTGTAGCAGGCATCTTGAGCTGCTTCTTCAAAGCTACTATATCCATCTCTTTTTTCTTTATTATTTCTTCAACTGCTTTCACATATGAGGGGTCATACCCAATCTTCACTACTAACTCTTCTAAAGACTTAATTTTAGTGTCCTTTGATTGTGATGAAATCATTTCCATATTTAATTGGGATTGAGCATTTGATAGGGCTACCTGCATTTTAAACAAAATCATGGAAGTGTTGGTTAGAGTAGATGAAATCATTTCACTTGTTTTCTTGTGCATTTCCAGCTGGTCAATTGGATGAACACTTCTTGCATCAAACTCAAAATAACTTTGCTTGTAATCTGCTAGAGTTTTGGGCTTTGCTGTCTGTGTTTCTAAAAATTCCATATGCATTTTTCCCTTTTCTGAATCAAAGGTAGAGAGAATTATGCCCTGTGCAATTGCACTATGTTTCCAAAATTGAGCATAAGTACTCTTTTTCAATATTTCATTCTTGATTTTAATCTCCCTGAATGTGTCAAAGGTTGTCTCTTCATTTTCTTCAGTCACATTTGTAGATGAGGATACTTGAGGAGATTGTTTCCTTTTTGAAATCGGAGTGGCAGGAAAGGATTGCCCCCCAGTTGGGGATGAATATGGAATATCAATGATATTGGCAATCATTTATTGGGGTGATCCTTTGTCTATGTCCATGATCTTTTTGGGCTTCTTCCTGTATTTTAGCTTGAATTCCCTCATAGAAATATTATTCCCTAGTGACTCATCTTCTCTAGGCCTTTTCCCTGTTACCCCATGTTCTTGTTCTTTTCCCTTTTTTGTTCTGTATTCAGTGGTTTTCTTTTCCTGTTGTCTTGGAGTATATGCACTAGAAGAAGATATCACTTATTCCTTAGCCTCTTGCAATGTGTTAGGCATCCACTCAATCTAGTTCATGTATTTTTCAATTTCAGGCCTTTGAGTGCGAATATAGGTAGTTGACTTTGTTCTCCACCCTCTTCTTGGAGATGATACCCCATGGGTCGTAGGACCATGTAAAACTGTGGGTGAAATTCATTTCTTTCAGCCTTTTATCTGCCTCCTCCCCTGCTATTCTTATGTTACAAATGAAGGGACCAATCTGAGATTTGATCCTAAAATGGGACTTTTCTTAACTACTATGCACTTCATTTGCATTAATCATTTGCCTGATGTACTTAAGTGCAAAGATCCTCATGGGGAGGAACTTTGGTAGTTTATAAGGGGCCAAGTTGATGAGCCCCAAAAATGGGTAATTATATGGGCTCATTTTGCCTCTTAATTCAACTTAATCCACCATTCTCATTAGTTTATTGCATGTTTTTTAATATATTTATGCTACTAGAATGAATTGGGTTAGTCATTTTACCATGTAGTCTAATGTGTGACTTTTGCAGATTTTTTGGTCAATTTTGGACAAAGTCAAGGGATTTATGGGCAAATGGCAGCAAATACTCGAGGAAAATAGGGAAGAGGATTTTTAAGGGGTTTTCTCCTTCATTTATGACCCCCTTCCTCGAATCCTCCATCAGTAGCTCAGAGCACAAATCTACATTGATGCATCAAAAGGGGCAGCCGAGCAAGTTAAGAAGGACTGTTGTTTATCTCCAGTTCTAGGAAGCCAAGCTCCTTGATTTTAGGAGAATTGTTGGAGGACTCCATTTGTATAAATAAGGGGCTTAGAGCCTCAGTATGTTAGCTAGTCATTAGTAGAATTTTTGCACTTTTGTGCAACACTTGTTCGGCTTATTTTTGAATTATTTTTTGAGAAAAATTCATGTAATGTGACTATTATTTTTGATAATGAAAATGAAACAATTTTTGAGCTAGCACTAATCTCTTTCAGAGGGCTGAAGCTCTTGGGTTAGGGCCCAACCCAAGCTACCTAGCACCTCTTGCTATGTACTTATATGTTTTTGCTTCAGTTCATGAGTTAATTTATGTTACATAGATTCATTTTACTTTGTTAGATTAGGTTGCTTTTGATGGTTTGCATAGTTGTTTTGTGTTTCAGTTGCTCAAGTAGGTTACTGCAGTGATAGAATAAGATTCAAAAAGGCCAACAACAAGCCCTGATCTCCTTTCTCCCTTCCTGGGACTACGATTTGAGGTCAAGGCACTACAACTGCCACCAAAAACATAGCTTTTTCTCTTCCATGCAACTTCTAATGTGATGAATTGATTTGGAAAGATTGATATATTGGTTCAGATTCAGTTGCCTAGATCGTTTCCTATTATTTTACCATAGATCTCTCTGGATGCTTTTATGTTCAAAGGTTATTGTTCAACATTTTCTATTTGTAGGTCAGAACTTAGGTCAAGCTAGAGAAACTTTTGTTTCCATAGTATAGTTAGTCCTTTCTTTGATAAGTGTTTGTAAGTAGATGTGTAGATCTCTTCCAGGACACCTCAGCTCACCATACATCCATAAAATAGCAAGCACCAGCTCACTTCTCATAGATTTCCCAAGTCATTCACAACATTTCACCAAGCTGCCCTAATTTATGCGTTTTTCTCCATAAGCCTCCCTCTTGCCATTTGAACAAATCCAACCATCTTGTTCCCTCTTGATCTTCCTTGAAAAGATATAGACACCTCAACACCTTAATCTAGCCTTCAGTTACCCTTTTCCATCATTTTTCCACATTCAAAACTTCCAAAAATAGCTCTCGGCCTCCTCCTGTAGATCCCCTGCAGCCTCCTGTAGAATTCTCTATAAGTGGTTTTTCGAAATCTGATTGCAATGGAAGTCTTCAAAAGGGTACTAGGGGCTTCTTAAGACCTTTCCACACCCTCCTCCACCTCTGTAAAAGCCAACTCCATCTTCCTTCGCCACAAAATCTTTGCACAATAACAACCAGATAAATCACAAGCATAATAACTCCACATAGAAACACTCAAAAGCACAAAAAGATGTTTTCTTCTCATTTCTTTTCAGAAGTAGCTTGAATAAATGCAATTTACATTTTCAGTAGGCAATGGCACTCATTTCATCAGTTTTCATCTCTTTTTTTGCAAAAGTAGGGTTAGTAGGTAAATTAGGGTTTGCTGGGGTTTGCATTACATTTTAGTTTTCCTTCTCTTTCTACAAGTAGAATAGTCCTTGTAGATTTAGCTTTCTTTCATCATAGTTAAAAGCTTCTTCTAATAAATCATAGAAGTTGGCTTAAGCTCCTAGACCTTACACCAGTTGACCAAGTGATAGGCTACAGTAAGAGCTAGTACTTGTGCATACAACACCGTCGCTTCCCAAGTTTGTTACGAACTACTGGGTTGATAAAAGTAAAGTAGGAACCCCCAGGAGTTGTAACATTATTGTTGCAATACTGGTGCTCACCACTTTTTGGCACCGTTGCCGGGGAAGCGTCGGAGTATTTTGTTATTACTGCTTTTCTTCTATTTTTTACTGCAAAATTCTGCTAAGTAGTTTATTTCAGCAAAAGTAGAGTAGTTGTTTCATTTCAATTCTGTAATTTCAATTTTGCAAGTTCCATTTCAGCAAGAGTAGATTAGGAATTTCCTACTTTCATTTCAATTCTATAATTTCCATTCCAGAAAAGTAGATTAGGCATTTCCTACTTTCATTTCAATTCTACAATTTTCATTTCAATAAGAGTAGATTAGTAACTTCCTCGCTTTCATTTCTATTCTACAATTTCCATTCTAGCAAAGTAGATTAGTCATTTCCTTGCTTTCATTTCAATTCTACAATTTCATATCATCAAGTTCATTTCAGTTAGTTGCAATTTTTTGTTCAATCCATTTCAATTTTGCAGGTGCAAGCAAAAAAAAAAAACAAAAACAAAAACAAAAACAAAACCAAAAAACAAAAAAACAAAAACAAAATCAAAAAACAAAAAACAAAAAACAAAAAAAACAAATCACCCAAAAAGAGATTTCCTTTCATGCCTCGTAGGAATAGAGATAATTCAGGAAAATTCCTACCTAACACCCCCACCGCATCACAAAATCACCCTTCTCTCTTCTTTGGTGGCAGTGATCCAGAAGAATCTATAGGTGAACCACCAGAGATATACGAAGATCCTATAGTAGAAGAAGAGCAAGAAACCATCCCTCTTGAGACCATGGCTCAAAACAGAAACATCAGAGGGAATGGAGAAGGATTAGAGGGTACCTTTCCTATCCGAGAGACCAATGGGGACACTAAAATGAAGAACATAAGTCCTTCAGCCTTACCTCACTTCCATGGGTTGACTACTGAAGATCCTGATACCTTCCTATTTGAAATTGTTGTTATCTATTGAACCTATGACTATGCAGAAGATGAGCAGAAATTGAAACTGTTTCCTTCTACCCTCAAGGATGCAACATTGTGTTGGTTCATGGGGTTACCTGGCAACAGCATCACAACTTATGCTCAGATGCGGCGAGCCTTTAACAACAAATACCAGGACTACTGTAGGTCAAAGGATACCAAGGAAGAAATTTTTCGAATGCCCATGGGAAGCGATGAATCCTTGGAAGATTATGAAGAGGGGTTTCAGCTCAGTTATAAAAGGACCAGGTGCACACTTGATCTTGAATCTCTAAAGTTGGTCCTGCTCAGAGGAGTCCCTGAAGACCTTCTAGATACCCTCCATTTGTTAGCTAGGGGTACATCTACCAACTACCTTATGAAGACATAAATACTGTGTTTAGAAACCATTATAGGGCAGCCAGAAAGAGAGGTAGGGGAAGCCAACCTTTAGCCAGTACATCCTCATCCAGTTCATCCGTTAGAGGTGAATTTTGAAATCTGTTGAAAGATTTCAAGAGCGAGATGATGCAGAATCTTGCCATGCAAATGGATACCTTGCATATCAAAAGAAAACAAGAGGAAGCGGAGAGGGCTTTGGCAATTTTTTGTCCTAGGTGCACCAAAAGCCATCCTAGGAACAAATGTCCATTGAACTCTATAGAATTGTTTTAAGTCTGTGAAGAATACCATTCTACGAATCAGTGCCCTTCCTCACCCAGACTTAAAGTTTCATAGCAGGGGGCTAGAGGAGCCACTAAACCACTCTATTTTGTGAACCAAAGAAGGCCACATGGGCCCATACCGTACCAACAGGGAATGCAAGGGACATCCCAGACATATTACAACACTAATCAAGCCACTTCCATGCCTTCTTGGGCCCCCCCTGCTCATCCTTCCTGGTCCACACCCCCTCCTTGGTCATATCCATCACAATACCATGCTCAGCCAGTTGCTCATTCATTTCACTCTTATGCTCAACCACAGCCTCAATGCAATGCACCTCATCAGCGGTGGAGGCCCCAGTACAACTCTCCTCCAACTCTTTTTCCTCCACCACCTACTCAACCACAACCATTGCCTCCTGGTCCCCCAAGGCAACCCCAAATACTTGCTCAACTGAACCCAAACCTGAATAACAAAGAGGCCCAAGAGGTATATAGTGGGGACACATCATGCCTGACCTATGCGGTGGAGATTCAAGAGATTAACCTACGATTTGGGAAGGTTCTCCCAGATAACCAGCCTCCCCCTAAGGAGGATGAGGAAGAAAAGGAGGAAAGTGAACCAAAATCCATTCGACCCTTTCCTGAGAGATTATCTGGAACAACACAACCTACCCCAGAAGAAACTAAACTTCTAGGAGAATTGAAAAAATTATGCGTAAAGTAACCAGTTCTCCAAGCCATAAAGGATGTGCTTATATACAACAAGATTATCAAGGAGAAGTGCTTCAGGCAGCTAGGCAGGTGCAAGAGAGATGCTCCAACTATCAATGTCATAGGACCATTGTCTGACCTGATGTTGGGGTAGATAATCCGTCTAAACTATCTAGACCCTGGAAGCCCTATAGTCGTTGTCCACATGAATGGCACCATAATCCCTCATACCCTAATTGATCTAGGGGCTACCATTAATGTGATGACCAAGGACACTATGCTCAAGCTCAACTTCCAGGGCTCCCTGAGAAAGACCACAACAGTACTACAGTTAATAGACCTCTCCACCATGACCCCTAAAGGTATTGTGGAAGATGTAATGGTCTCCATCAATTCTTGGGAGTATCTTGTTGCTTTCCTAGTTCTCCAACCAAAGGCAAAGCTCACTAGGTATCCTCTCATCCTGGGAAGACCCTAGTTGGCTACTGCAGATGCCTACATCAGTTGTCGAGCTGGGAATATGACAATCAAGAATGGGCATATGTCCAAGTAGCTAGTCTTATATCCTCCTGCCCAACCTTTGTTAGAACATGATTTTACTCTTTGGTTGGAGGAGGAAGATGAGGATGAAGTCTATTTGCACCACTATGTGCAGTGGAAGCTACCATGGGGGGGGGGGGGCACAAACCGAGGATGATCTTATTGAAAACTTGATTCAGAATCCACGCTCTAGTGTGTTGCCATTAGAAGAGCTGGTGGAAGAAACCCAAGCCAATCCTTTAGTTGATCTCTGTGTGGCTGACCCAACCTCTCTCCGAGTTAAGAATGTGGAATTCGGCCCAGAAAGAACCTTGAAGATCAACTCATCCCTATCCACCTCTCAGGAGAAAGAACTGTGTAGCTTATTAAGAAACCACTTGGATGCTTTTCCTTGGAGCTATAAGGAGATTAAGGGAGTGCACCCTTCAGTCTGTACTCATCAAATTTACATTAAGGATGATTGCAAACCAGTCAGGCAACCTCAAAGGAGGATGAATCCAGCCCTTAAGGATATTGTCAAAGAAGAACTACAAACATTACTGGATGCAAGATTCATCTACCCTATCTCTGACAATGAATGGGTCTCTCCTTTGGTGCTAGTGCCAAAGAAAAATGGGAAGTGGAGAATCTGTGTCAATTATCAGGAACTAACAAAGCTACCAAGAAGGACCAGTTTCCTTTGCCTTTCATAGATCAAGTGTTAGATGGCCTGGTAGGGGAGAATTTTTTCTCCTTCCTAGATGGGTTTAGCGAGTACAACCAAATCCAAATAAGCCCAAAAGACCAAGATAATACCACTTTCACTTGTCCTTGGTGTACCTTTGCATACCGGGTCCTTCCTTTTGGATTGTGCAATGCTCCCACCACTTTCCAAAGAGCAGTATTGAGTATATTTTTTGAACTGGTTCATGATGCAATGGAAATCTATATGGATGACTTTACCCCCTATGGTTATAACTTCTAGGAAGCTTTGTCTAGCCTGGGAAAGATTTTGGGCAAGTGTATTGAGATGAGCCTATCCCTCAGTCCTAAAAAATGTGAATCCTGATGATTGAAGGGACCATGCTAGGTCATGAAATCTCTCAGCAAGGATTACAGGTGGACCCCAACAAAATTGCCACCATCCAAAGGGTCCCACCTCCTCAAGAGGTAAGAGATGTTCGAAGTTTCCTAGGTTTAGCAAGGTATTATAGAAGATTCATTAAGGATTTTAGTAACCTAGCCTCTCCATTATTTGGCCTTTTCGGAAAAGATGTTGAGTTCATATGGACTAACGACTATCAAGAGGCTCTGGATACCTTGAAAAGTAAACTGGTGACTGCCCCAATTTTGAGAGGTCCAAACTGGGCCCTACCTTTCCACATTCATACAGATGCCTCGAACAAAGCGATAGGATCAACCTTAGGGCAAGTTGATGAGAAGCTACCTTATGCCATATATTTTGTAAGTAAAAACTTGTCGAAGGCAGAATTAAACTACACTGTAACTGAAAAGGAGCTCCTAGTTGTAGTCCGTTCCCTAAATAAGTTCAAACACTACATCACTATCTATCAAACATTTGTACACACTGATCATGTTACAACTAGGTATTTAATGAACAAACTAGATGTAAATGCTCACTTTATTATATGGTTTCTTTTATTGCAGCAATTTGATTTAACCATTGTTGATAAGCCCGGTAAGGAAAATGTTGTTACTGATTTTTTTCTAGAATAGATCTACCTACAGGTGAAGAAGGAATGGTGGATGATCAAATGGCAAATGAACACCTATTTTCTATCTCAATACTCTCTCCATGGTTTGTTGATATAGGAAATTACTTGGTTTCCACACAGTTCCCGCCACACCTGTCCTCAAAAGAGAAGAGAAAGATCATGAGAAAAAGTGCCCCTTTCACTTGGATTGAGGGAAATATCTTCAAACTTGGCCCAGATTAGGTTTTTAGGAGATGTGTCAGGAAGGAGGAAGTTTTTAACATTCTCCTAACCTGTCATGATGGGCCCTGTGGGGACCATTTTGCAGCAAAGAGGACTGCCTTCAAAATCCTACATGTAGGTTATTATTGGCCCACTCTTCATCAAGATGTAAGGAGACATATCAGCCAATGTGACCGATGTCAAAGGATGGGCAAACCTACTTGAAGGGATGAGATGCCCCTGCAACCTCAAGTGACGTTTGAGCCATTTGAGAAGTGGGGCATGGACTTTGTGGGTCCTGTCAACCCTCCTTCAAAGAAGAAATATTACATCATCGTGCGCACTGATTATCTGACAAAATGGGTAGAAACAAAGGCAATCAAGGCAACAACAGAAGAAAAAGTAGCTGAGTTTTTGAGAGAGAATATATTCTACAAGTTTGGATATCCAAGAGAATTAGTCACAGATCAAGAGATTCAGTTTACCTCAAATCTGATTGAAGACCTACTCACACATCACAAAATTAAGCAAAAAAATTCCACCCCTTATCATCAGCAAGCAAATGGATAGGTGGAAGTCACTAATAGAGCTTTGGAAGGGATTTTGACCAAGGTAGTGAGCAGCAATAGAAAGGATTGGGCAGATCGATTGGTTGAGGCCACCTATGCCTATAACACCACCTAGAAGACCACCACAGGGTTCACACCCTATGAGCTAATATATGGGAAGAAGGTTTTGTTGTCAATATAATTTGAATATAACACACTGAGGATGGGAGCTCAGCTGGACCTAGATCTCAGCCATGCACAAAAGGAAAGCTTACTTCAGCTAAATGGATTGGATGAGAAAAGATTGTGGACCCTTCTCCAGTCAGAGGTTGTCCAGCTCCAAAGGAAAATATGGCATGACAGACACCTCAAAGGGAAACAATTCAAGGAAGGAGATTGGGCGCTATTGTATGATTCAAGGTATAAAGATTTCAAGGGAAAACTAAGGACAAGATGGTTGGGACTGTACACAGTAGAAAAGTGCAATGATAATGGCTCAGTTTTGATCAGAACCATCGATGAAGAAGCCATCCCCATGCTTGTTAATGGGCATAGGTTTAAAATCTACAGGAAGCTCCTCTCCAAGCAAGAATTCATTGAGAATCTAAGTAAAGCAATGTTGGTAGTGGAGCAGGTCTTTGCCTCCACTCCACCCACACGCTAAAAAAAAAGAAGGGAAAAAAATGAGGAGAATAAAAGATCCCTGGGTGAAAACCTCCCCTTGGAGGTGCCTAGGGCAAGAAATAAGGGTGAAAACCTCCTAGAGGCACCCCAACTATCTCATAAAAAAAAAAAAGGAAAAAAAAAAAAAAACAGGGGCAGAAAATTAACTTCTTTTGAATGCATTGTAGATTGCAGGAGGGCCATAGAAGAAAAAGGGGCATGGCTGAGCAAAATAAACCTCTAATAGACCATTTCTCCAGGAGGCTCTATGCATTCTACAGGAGGCTCCTGTAGAAACCACAAAAATCTTGAAATCAAGTCAAGAAAAGGAGCAAAGGGCTAGAAACTTGTCTAGAGGACCTGTGGACCCCCCTACCACTATTCATCCTCCTAACTCTCCATTCCATACCTGTGCCACTGCATTTCCACTAGCTTCTTTCTTCTCTACACAAAAAACATAGAAATCATGTTTCTTTTGCTTTAAAAAAAATGAAGAATAAACAAGCATCACTCCTAACTTCTCTCTTACCTTGTGCATACCAGCTGCTTTTCCTTGACTGATAGAACTTTCCTCAGCTACCTCTCCAGTCCTTGCTCAAGACTCAGCCAAAAATTTTAGAGGGAGAAGCAGTTACAGGAAATCCTGCAGGATTCTTGTAGCAGTTGATCCCCTTAAAAATCAGGCTCTAGAGGTAGGGTCAGTGTAGCCACAAATGATAAAACATGCAAGGAATCGGTCCTGATTGAATATCACCAGTACGAGGTAGCCAAGCCATGGGTGCCAACAACAGTAATCCATGAATAAAACGCCAAAGTCTGAGCATGCAACAACACGGTAGCGACTAACAGGTAAGTGACTAAACCCATTCCTCTGTTGCATGAGTATAATTTAAAAACTACATGGACAAGTGAGATGGTTGCGATTAAATGAGTTCAATGGCCAGCTAACTGGTCACCCTCACCCAGTTCAAATAGCACCCTTGTCCAATTCAAACAGTGCCTTGTCCAGTTCAAACAACGCTTAGTGGGTGCAATCGGCACGTGTGATCAGTCCGCTCGAGAAAATCTCAAAACACGTAGTGGCGGCATCAACGGGAATTACTGAAATAATTACGACAAGTGGCATAAAGGTTTCATCATTACACCGAAGTAGGGACCAATGGTCTGGATGAGGGTAACATACCCTTCCTGCCATCTCACCTCGTCACCTCAGAACACTCCCGTAAGCTTAAGTACGCTACAGTCGACCACCTCCACCACCTTTGTTTTCATTTGTATCGATGATCTCTCAGTCGTAGCAACCTACCTACCACCTCCAGAGCATCGAAATAGTCACTCTCTGTCAATTTCTGAACCCTTCCAATTATCGGGCTCTAGAGGAGCATTATTGGACTCTACAGGAGCAGAAACACAGTCCTACAGGAGCCTTTTTACAGGAGGGCCAGTGAGCAGCATCACAGAGGAAAATTCAGGATTTTAGTACAAATTCGGGTTGAAAAAGGTAGGCTTAGTAAAACCCACTCTGCAGTTCCATATATATACAAAAGGTGGTGGGATTCGAAGCAGAGTATTAAGTTGAAAAGAAGGAAAAGTGAGAACAGAGTCTGCTTGTGTTTTTAAAAAAATATATACAGTTTCTCCATTTACTCTCTGCACTGAAATACTGTCTATTCCTCCTCCATAGTATTCTCCTATGTAAAGAGATGATGCAACTCTTGAAAATTAAGCCTGTAAAAAAGAGAATTTGCATTGGGTAGTATCTTTATTTTGTGAAGAAACACTCTCTTGTATACTCTCTGTTTTTTAAGATATTGTTTCCCTCAAACGGTCCAAGAAGTAAATTAAGTTTAAGAACAGAGTTTGAAGGGAAGGAAAGTTGCAATTGGTATTTGTTAACAAGGAAGAACATGAAAAACTATCTCTTTGGTTCCAGAAAGAAAATCTCAGTTGTTCCTCTGTTTCTAGGTTTGAAATTTACTGCCTTCCTTCTCACCTAAGATATTCCAGCAGTCTCTGAACATCATGACAGGGGGTTTTATGAGGAAGGAGCCTCTGAATTAAACTAAGCTACATGAACATCCAAAAGTGATAGCCCTCTTTACCAGGGAAAATTGGATGCCTTTCTTTGAAAAAACTCATGGGTACGATGAGGAATTCACAGAGGAATTTTTATTGTCTTTAAAACCTCACTCAAAAACCCATGCCACTATTAGTTTCAGGGGTCTAACCATAGAACTCACACAGTAATTTATCAGTAGGGTCACCGGTCTCCCACTTGGGCTACCCTAGAGCAAAGAAGAAAAACAACTGGGTCAAGTGACCAACAAGACCTTTTTCTAGCCTGATGAACATCCCGTGGAGGATAAGAATGGCATTAGGATGACAAGTATACCTTAGCCATGGGGTGAGGTCAGTTACCAGATCATGAAATACATCTCCTATGAAGGAAGATACAGCATAGTTTACGGGTATCATTTCAAACTATTACATGAACTAAGTTATGGCATGGACCTTCCTGCATCTAGAAAACTCAGTATTCCATATTTTCTCCTCTAATCATTGATAGAATCTAGCACCAAATTGAAGGCAGGGTTTCCAAACCAATTGGCTCACCATGGGCTAGTTAAATTGTTGGTGGAGGATGCCCTCCATAAGTCTTACACAATCCCCATAGCATAGGATATTTTTAGGAACATGACTAAAGAGGATGATATAAAAACTCTCACTGATGGCCTTAGTCCATCTAGAAGTGAAGAGGAGGAACAAACAAGGGAAGCTGAGAAGGAAATCCATAAAGAAGAACAAAACACTCAATTGGAAGAAGAGGAACCCCGCACAAAAGAAGAAGGAAACCAGATAGGAGAGGAGAAACATGACACCACCAAAGATGAGCCTAAAGCAGAGAAGAAGACAACATCAAAAGTATAAAAGGGTAAAACCATAGCTGAGAAAAAGAAGAGACCAAGAATAGAAAGGAAGAAGCCTAAGACAGTGTAGGGAAAGGTTGCCATAGGAAAGGCAAAAACTAAGCAAGCAGAGGAGAAAACAAAATTAGAGACAACAGAAACAAAACCGGCCGAAATAGGAAAACAAACAAATGAAGAAGAAGAATCATAGCAAGAAGAGGTGTCCCCTGAGATGCTAGCAAGAGAGGCAGTGGTTGTTCTTGCTGCACTTAGTACTCTAACCAAGCGCAAAGGAAAAAGGAAGAGACAACCATCTATGTACTTCAAGGCTCGAAAGAGCACCAAAATAAAGATGGGGAATCGTTGACCACCTTCAAAGGAACCCATCATCATTGAGGATGTCCCTACTGCAACAAAGGAGGAATCTCCCTCCAAGACCCCCATCACTTATGAAAGATGAAGTCCTAAGACCTCTATTTTGAAAGAAAGGATCAAACTAATGGACTCTAAAATAGTCCTACAGGAGGCACAAACCTCTCTACAGGAGACATTGGCAAAGCTCCAAGAAATTGAAAAACTTGAAAAGAAGGCAGAGGAATAGACCAAAGAGGAAGACAAGATGAAAGAGATACCAGAGCCTGGACCTCGGCCTAACTTAGACTCTTACTACAACCTCCTGGGAGGGGCATAAATCATCCCACAAAAGTTTGCATACCCTCTCTTCTTTGAGCTAGAAAAGGAAAGAGTAAGGACCCATACATGGATGCAGATTGCAAAATCAAAAGGGGTGGAAGACATTGGGCACAGGGAAAACAAATTGAGGGAAATGGGAAAATAATTGAGCAAGGTTAGGCATACAGAAAGCATCAGAAGATCTCAATTAGAGGCAGAAAATGAAATGTTAAAGAAGCAGCTACAAGAAAGGGAACCTCAAGGAGGAAATGAGCTATCAATCTTAAAAAGATAGCAACAGGAAGAGGAATGCTAGGTAGACAATGAGACATTAATATAACAACAATAGGAAATGGAATCCCAAGCAGAAAATGAGGTGTTGATCTTGAGAATGCAACTATAGGAAAAGGAAGCCCAATTAACCTGCATGGCCAGCTGGGCTATGGAAGCATTACAGTGCAGGCAACCAACCAAATCATATACAGTGTACCTCCAGGATTAGTGGTTCCAATTTCAGATCAAGGCACTAGCCCAGAGGGGCACAATACCTTTTCAGGATTATGGCCAATTCATGCATCTATGTGATCATAGTTCAGTTAAGGATAAAGCGAAGCTAGCAGAGTTTTACTTACAGAACCTAGCCCTTACTAATATGAACCTATGGGATCCCAATGCTACGTTAGGAGACTTGTAGCTGATGCCCATGGCATCTTGGATGATCCATGAAGAGAAAACGGCAGCAGAGATCCAAAAAATAATGGCAAAAGAGCTAAATGAACCCCTGATGATTAGAGCAGAACTAGCAAAACCCATGGATCTCATCTATGCCCACCAACACCTTGCATCTAATCCTCATGTTGTCCCAGACTATGTTGATAAGCAAGCCCAGGATATTGCACATTTCAAGGACATGGAGAGATTGTTTGGAGATTACTAAATTCATGCCTACATGAGAAGGTGGAACACATTGACACACAGCCTAAGGATCAGGGAGCATCACTCCCCAAATAGGACGAGGGAAGCCATGAGGAGAGTGCCACTATATAAGCACTCTATGCAAAGCTTGAAGGCCAATTGGATTGGCCTCAAACTCAGTCCTCCACTGCTGCTAGGATTGTTGGAAGGAGTAAAAGAGGAGGAAGAACAGAAATAGTGGGAAGAGGTGGATTGAAAGGTAGGTTTCCATGATAAAGAAGAAGATATAACATCAGAGGCATGGGATGTTAGGGAATTTGTCAGAGCCATCAAGGATGAAGAGTTAGACTAGTTGCTCAGAGGATGAGCAACCCATTCAATAGGGGGGTGATGATGAGCCCCATAAATGGGTAATTATATGGGCTTAGTTTGCCTCTTAATTCGACTTAATCCACCATTTTCATTAGTTTATTGCATTTTTTTTAATATATTTATGCTAATAGACTGAATTGGGTTAGTCATTTTTCCATGTATTCTAATGTGTGCCTTATGCAGATTTTTTGGTCAATTTTGGACAAAGTCAAGGGATTTATGAGAAAATGGAAACAAATACTCAAGGAAAATAGGGAAGAGTATCTACAGGGGGGCGTCTCCTTCATTTATGACCCCTTTCCTAGAATCCTCTATCAGTAACTTGGAGCACAAATCCACATTGATACATCAAAAGGGGCAGACGAGCAAGTCAGGAAGGACTGTTGTTTATCTCCAGTTCTAGGAAGCCGAGCTCCTTGATTTTAGGAGGACTGTTGGAGGACTCCATTTACATAAATAAGGGGGCTTAGACCCTCAGTAGGTTAGCTAGTCATTATTATAATTTTTTCACTTTTGTGCAGCACTTGTTCAACATTTTTTTTAGTTCCTTTTTTAGAACAATTCATGTAATGTGACTATTATTTTTTATAATGAAGATGAAATAGTTTTTGAGCCAGCACCGATATCTTTCATAGGGTTGAAGCTCTTGGATTAGGGCCCAACCTAAGCTACCCAACACCTGTTTCTATGTACTTATATGTTTTTGCTTTAGTTCATGACTTAATTTATGTTACATAGATTCATTTTACTTTGTTGGATTAGGTTGCTTTTGATGGTTTGTATAGTTGTTTTGTATTTTAGTTGGCCAAGTAGGTTACTGCAGTGACAGAATAAGATTCAAAAAGGCCAACAACAGGCCTTGATCTCCTTCTCCCTCCCTAGGACTATGATTTGAGGTGAAGGCACTATTGTTTCCATGAAAAACACAGTTTTTGCTTTTTCATGCAACTTCTAGTGTGATGACTTGATTTGGAAAGATTGATATATTGGTCCAGATTTAGTTGCCTAGATCATTTCTTGTTCTTTTACCATAGATCTCTCTGCATGCTTTTTTGTTCAAAGGTTATTGTTTAGCATTTTCTATTTGTAGGTCAGAGCTTAGGTCAAGCTAGAGAAATTTCAGTTTTCATAGTATAATTAGTCCTTTCTTTGATTAGTTTTTGTAAGTAGATTTGAAGATCTCTTGTAGGACACCTCATCTCACCATACCTCCATAAAACAGCTAGCACCAACTCAATTCTCACAGATTTCCCAAGTCATACGCAACATTTTGCCAAGTTTCCCTAATTTCTATGTTTTTCTCCATAAGCTTCCCTCTTGCCATTTGAACAAATCCAACCATCATGTTCCCTCTTGATCTTCCTTGACAAGCTCCAGACATCTAAACACCTTCATCTAGCCTTCAGTTACCCTTTTCCATCATCTTTCCACCTTCAAAACTTCCAAAAATAGCTCTCAACCTCCTCCTGTAGATCCTCCTATAGATCCTCCTGTAGATCCCCTACAGCCTCCTGTAGAATTCCCTATAGGTGGTTTTTCGAAATCCTATTGCAATGGAAGTCTTCATAAGGGTACTAGGGACTTCTTAGGACCTCTCCACACCTTCCTCCACCTCTACAAATTCCGAATCCATCTTACTTCGCCACCAAACCTCTGCACAATCACAACCAGATAAATCACAAGCATAATAAGTCCACATAGAAACACTCAAAATCACAAAAAGATGTTTTATTATCATTTCTTTTCAAAGTAGCTTGAATAAATGAAATTTATCTTTTCAGTAGTCAACGGCATTCATTTAATCAGTTTTCATCTCTTTTCCTACAAAAGTAGGGTTAGTAGGTAAATTAGGGTTTGCTAGGATTTGTGTTACATTTCAGTTTTCCTTCTCTTTCTGCAAGTAGAATAGTCCTTGTAGAGTTAGCTTTCTTTCATCATAGTTAAAGGCTTCTTCTATGAATTCATAGAATTTGGCTTAATCTCCTAGTGATCTTGTGCCAGCTAACCAAGTGACAGCCTGCAGTAAGAGCTAGTACTTGTGCATACAACACCGTCGCTTCCAAGTTTTTTACAAACTACCGGTTTGATAAAAGTAAAGTAGGAAGCCCCAAGAGTTGTATCAGTATTGCTGCAATACTAGTGCTCATCACAAGTCACGGAAATATACTCTTAATCCAGTGGAATTTTGGTACAAGTTCCAATCACCTGTTCTTGCTTGGTCTATCAATTGCATAATTCTTCTTATTTCTTCACTGATCATGGGTTTTGCAAACCCACTTAGGAGGCTCACTGCTAGGTGAAAAAACATTTCTACAAATGTTTTGTAGCTAAAGTCTTTAGAGTCCTTCATCACTAATGTTGTCCAGAAAACAACAGATTGGGTTTGACCTTCCTCATTCATCTCGCTCATAGTAAACGTGAACCTGTCTGCCTGAAAATAAACCGATATATACACCAAAACTTGGGAGTAATGAAACACTTCCTCTGTGAAGAAATTGACAAAGTACTCATGAATGGAATCTTCTAAAAGTTGGCTGAAATAGAAGAGAACAAAGGGCTTGGATTCTATTGATAGAATAGACAAGAAAGCTATCATAGCTTCATCAAGCCATTGATTTGAATAATAGGCAAGTAAATAAGAAAGAGAAGTGACAATGTATCTAGTTCTGTCGGGGGAAAAAGATGAGGAATAAGGAGGATTCTTGCTTGGCAGTGGTGTGTGCTCAGTCATGAAGAGTTCTAAGGTTTTATCTCTTTTCGAAAAATCAAGATTCTAATACATTTGAGTGAGAATCTCATGGGAAAAGGGAGTAGTTCCTTCAATAATAGGGGCCTACATCATTTTCATAACAAGCTTGGCAGCAATGGTAAACAAAATATGTCATGTTGGGGCCATCACTGCCCTTTGTTGTGGATTGTAGCATTAGTGGCATTTCCTTATCAGTTATGAGCAACTATGTGTTTTAGGAAAAATATAAAAAGGTAGATTAGTGTCCCAGAGACATATGTCATCCATCTCCTCCACAAATTTATCCTCCCACCAATTGTATATGCCAAACAAATCAAACTCTAAGAGTGTTTAATGTATCTTAAAATCCTTGTCTGCAAGTGGTATGTGATCTAGATCTAATGGTGGCTGCACCATTGGATTAGATACTTCTTGTTCCTTTTTCTTGGGTGCCATGGTTGTCTTCTAAAAAAAACCTTTGAAATTACCCTGTGTTGAATCTGCAATAGAAGGGGATAGAAATAAATGGGAACTCAATGAAGGAGAAAGAAAAGGGGTTAACCAGAAATGGGATTCGAGAATGGGAATATTCGATCATTGCATAAAAATGGATCTTTTTGCAACTATATTGTTGCTTCTGTATGCATTGTGCTCTCTCTGTGTATGTCTGGAGGGAAATGAATTACATCTACAAATAGTGAGAACAGACTAAATTATGAAAATGAATATGAAATGGTGCTTTTATCGATTTGGAGGGATCCTGTTGGATTGGCTTGACTTGGCGTGGGTCCGTTGTCTAATGGTCTAGCCAATTAAATGTATAACTGCAGGAATGGAGGTGATAGGGTGAATGGGACGGGTTGGCATCGTGAGGTGGTGGGAGTGATCAAACAGTCACAATGGCAGCGCAGTTTAAGCAACAGCATAAACCACTTTCGGGGGAACTATGGAGTGGTAAGTGGCATGAGAGGGGGGGTGTGAAATTAAGAGGGCGCTACATGTCAGTGGTTGGAAACCATTAATTTCGGACCCCCCCCCCCCCCAGATTAACTTTAGGCGGGTTGAGGGGGATGGAAAAGGACACGAGCCATTGGATCATGAGGGGTGAGCGGGGATTTTGTGAGAAAGGTGGGGTAGATAAGATAGGATGTGATAGATGAGTGGATGGTGGGGTATGGAAATAAATGAGGGGTGGAAAATTTTAGGGATAAAGGGTATAAGATAAGGTTATGAAACTTAATATTGAACCCCTTGTTGGAATTATGATACAACTATTCTCCTTGATGGAAACTCACACAGATGACAGTTCATAGTGCATCAGTTTAACTTATAGATCACACTCCAAAGATTGAAGAAAGGGAGTGGTTAAAGAAGTATACGCTAGTTCACCTTGTCCAAGCAGCATATACATGTGGGTTAATAGAAAAATGAGCGTATACATATACATGCACTGTAGGTTTTAACCCCATAAATAAATTACCTGCATACGAATTCTAAAACACATAAAATAAATAATGTGAGAGCATAACACCTAAAAACACATATACACAGATATTTTCCCCTAGATCCCAAAATCAGGACTACCAATTTGATTTTTCATTATGTTCCTTTCAATGTTATAATACATATTTATACATGCCAAAGCATCCAATACCAAGGACCGAAAACCATCACATCCAATACCATGGACCGAAAACCATCGTGTCAAAAAACATGTGCAAAAATCATGCAAAACCATAGTTGGGTCTGCCCAACCTAACATAAGGTCCAAAACCAAAATTTTCCAGGGTGCTACCCTAGACCCCATAAAGTGGGGTTACTGGTATGCCTCAAACCCCCTAGGACCGCCCCCCCCTACACAATTGGTGCAACGAAGGGGGGCTTCGCCCCTCCTCTAACCCTTTGCTTAACTACATGGGCTAGTCATGGAAAGAATATAACACAACCCAACACTCTCCCACTTTTTGTTTTCTTTCCAAAGGGGGATACAAGAGAGCTGTCATTTTTCTAGCCCTGAAATTCCCATTGTCTCTCTACACCAAGAGAACTTCTCAGAGCTCACAGATTTTGTCAATGCATCTGCAGTATTCTTCAAAGTGTCCACCTTTACCAGCAACACCTTTTTGTCTTCTATCAATGTGCTTTGTCTTTGAATGATATGTGGGGTTCTTTGCCAAGAAAATTGCACTTTGGTTATCACAGTTTATCGTTATAGCTCTCTGTACTAATCCCATACTTGAACACAATATTTGCAACCAAACTGCTTCCTTGCTTGCATGAGTGGCTACCATGTATTCTGCCTCTCTAGTTCATAGTGCCACTACAGATTGTTTCTTACTCATCCGACTGATTGCACCTCCAACTAGGTTAAACACATACCCATTTGTAGATCTTCTCTGATCCAGATCTCCAGCCCAATCTGCATCAACAAAGCCACAAATATCCAACATTTTGTCCAATCCTGATCTTCCTTGGTAGCACAAACCATAGTCACTAGTGCCATGAAAATACCTGAAAAGCCACTTGACTATTGTCAAGTGCTCCTTCCCTAGTTTGACATAAACCTGCTCATTACTCCCACTGCATGTGCAATGTCTAGTCTAGTACAGACCATTACATACATCAAACTACCAACTGCACTTGCATATGGAACACGGGACATGTCTTCTTCCTCTTCTTGTGTCTTAGGACACTGTTCAGCAAATAACCTCACGCCTACAGGAATAGGAACCTTCACCGGTTTACTATCATGCATATTAAACCTCTGTAGTATTGTCTTGACATACTTCGTCTGGTTTAACCAGAGCTTCCTCTTTGCCCGATCTCTTTTAATTTCCATGCCCAAAATATAGTTTGCAGCATGAAGATATTTCATGTCGAATTTGGAGGACAATTGGGTCTTCAAATCCTAGATAATTTCTTTGTCATTTCCAACCAGCAACATATCATCAACATACAAGACCAGAAAAATAACACGGTCACCAATTAATTTAAAATACACACAGTGATCTGATTTTCTTTTGGTGAAGCCAAGTCCCCATATAAATGTATAAAATTTCTGTTACCACATCCTTGGTGACTATTTTAACGCATAAAGAGACTTCTTTAACTTGCATACCAGTTCTTTCTTACCCTTCATCGCAAATCCTTCAGGCTGCTTCATGTATATTTCCTCTTCCAGATCCCCATGAAGAGATATTGTCTTCACATCCATCTCTTCTACCACAAAATCAAAAGCAACAGTAACAGATAAAAGTAACCTAATAGAAGTTACCTTGGCAACATGAGAAAAAATATCACCAAAATCGATTCCCAGCACCTGGGAATAACCTTTTGCTACCAACCAAGCTCCGTATTTCTCCACCTTTCCTTCTATGTTTGTCTTCTTCTTGAACACCCATTTTCTGCCAATGGGTTTCCTTCCAGCTAGCAACTCCACTAGATCCCAAGCCTCATTTTTGTGAAAATATGCCATTTCATCAACCATGGCCTCTTTCTAGAGTTTTCCATCTTCTTAATCTACTGCTTCCTTCACAGTTATGGGATCATCATCAGTAATAAATAAAGAAAAATTTGAACAGAAAGAAGATGGACTATACCTTTCTAATTGCCTTCTTTCTCGAACTGATCTTCTCACACCCGGAGGTTATGGCTCTTCATCTTCTGATTCCTCCTCTGTTGTAGAGTCTCATTCTTCCTCCTTAAGCTCAAACTCTACCTTCTCAGGTTCCTTGGGTTGGACTTCATGTTTAATAACATCTTTTACCTCTCTAAACACCACATCTCAGCTATACACAACCTTCTGTGTGACTGGGTTCCAAATCTTATAACCCTTTAAACCATCATTATACCCAATAAAGATGCACTTTTCATATTTAACTATCCAACTTGGTTCGTTTCTCCTTTGGAACATATACATATGCATCACATCGAAATACCCTCAGATGTGAAAGAGAGGGTTTCTTACCAGTCCATAACTCTTGTGGAGTCTTATCCTTCAACACTAATGAAGGTGACCTGTTGACCAGGTAACATGCAGTATCCACTGCCTTTGCCCAGAATTCCTGTCCTAACCCGATACCACTGAGCATGCTTCTTGCCCTTTCCATCAATGTCTTATTCATTCTTTTTGCAACTCCATTTTGCTGAGGTGTATATGGAGTAGTCTTCTGTCGTGCTATACCACACTTCTTACAGAATTCTTCAAATTCCTTGATACAAAAATCTCCACCATTATCTGTCCTCAACACCTTTATCTTCTTCTCTGTCTAATTTTCCACGAGAGCCTTAAATTCTTTAAACCTGTCAAAGGCTTCAGATTTCTTCTTAAGGAAATATATCCATCTATTCCTTGAGAAGTCATCTATAAATGATACATAGTACATATACTTACCCAGTGATGGAACCTTCACAGGTCCAAACACATCACTGTGCACAAGTTCTAATATTTGTTTCGCCCTCTTACTACCAGACGGGAAACTCACCCGATTCTGCTTCCCATATACACAATTTTCACAGAAATCAAAATCTAGAGAGCTATTACTCATACCTTCTACCATACCTTTACCATGAAGTATTCGAAGGCCCTTCTCTCTAATATTTCCAAGCCTTTGATGCCACAATATGGTCTTCTCTCCAGAGACCACTAGATTTTTTGTTCCACTTTCAAGAACACAAAACTGTTGCACCCATCAATAATATTGTTACCTTGTAGCTTGTATAGAGTTCCAATTCGAACTCCCTGCATCAATACCAGTGCTCCCTGAACCATTTTGTAGGATCAAACACTATTTTTACACCTGCATCATCTAGCTTGCTTACAGAAATCAAGTTTATGGCCAATGCAGGAATATGCAGAACACCCAGAAGTGTTCTAACCCTTCCACTTTGCAACTTCAACTTTACTTTTCTATGACCAATGATTCTAGCCTTCCTATCATCCCCTAAGAATAAATCACCACCATCGTATTTCTCATACTTGTAGAACCACTCTCTATGGGGAGTGAAGTGAAAGGATGCACCTGAGTTAATCAACCATGCCTCATGATCTACATGTTTACTTGAAGAAGCCAAGTACACATAACCACCTTCATCTTAGGTGGTTTTTGCCTTTGCAGAAGGAGCATCATCATATCCCTTTCCTTTATCAGGAGCTTTAGACTTCAAATCCCTTTTGTAATGCCCTTGTTTTCCACATTTCCAGCACGCCACCTTTACAGGTTTTCCTGGAGATTTAGATCTCCCACTCGATGGCTTATTTTTTTTCTGTTCTGGGACTGCCCTCATACAGACAAAGCATCACCATTCTGGCTCTCCATATTTTTCCATCTCATCTCCTCTGTCAGCAAGGATGAGACTATTTCATCAAACTATAAGGAAGTTGCATTGCTACCTATTGCAATAACTAGACTATCACATGAATCTAGTAGAGAACACAACAAACTGATGCACTTACCTTCATCTGAAATTTTAATGTCAATAGATGTTAACTGACTTACCACAGTATTAAATGCATTCAAATGCTATGTCACCGAGTCTCCATCTTTCATCCTTAGGTTATATAGCTTTTTCCACCGGAACAATTTATTCACCAGAGACTTAGATTGGTACAAAGTCCCTAACTTGTCCCACAAAGCCTTCATCGTAGCTTCCCCTGATACATTCAGCAATACTAAATCTGAGACACACAATCGTATTGTGCTCTTTGCCTTCCAATCCAACTTCTTCCATTCTTCATCAGACACTCCTGTTGGTTTAGTACTCGGATCTACCACGATCCACTGGTCTTTATCCACCAACAGATCCTCCTTCTTGAGTTTCCACAACTCAAAAATCTGACCATTAAATTTCTCGATCTCTATCTTTCCACTGCCCACCATCTTCTTTCACCACTAGAATCAATCTCGCAGATCTCCCACTGAACAGGGTCTATCACAAGCCTGAGCGAAACCCCTCAGCAACAAAGGCGTCCCCTTGAAGCCAAAACTGCTCTGATACCAAATGTAGGTTTTAACCCCATTTAGAAATTACCTGCATATGAATTCTAAAACACATAAAATAAACAATGTGAGATCATAACACATAAACACAACACAGAGATTTTACCCTAGATTTGCCAAAACGAGACTACTAGCTTGATTTTTTCTTATGCCTTCATGTTAAATACATAATTATACATGCTAAGATCAAATACATGGGATTGAAAAACCATCTCGTCCTATACCATGGACCAAAAACCAATCACGTTCAAAAACATGTGCGAAAATTCATGTCAAACCATTAGGGGTGTCCGCCCAAATAACATAGGGTCTAAACCAAAATTCCGGGGTCGCCTTGGACCCCATAAGTGGGTTATGGGTATTGCTCTCTAAACTCCCGCTATGTACCCCCTGCCCTCCCCCCACCCCTACGCTACACAATCAGCGCAACAAAAGGGGGATCCGCCCCTCCTCTAACCCCCTAGTTAACTATGTGGGCTAGTCGTGGAAAGAATATAACACAACCCAACACACACTTTCACAATAGGAAAAGTGCATACATGTTGGAAAACCAAGGTTTTGGTCCAAGGTATTTAGTCCGAGTTATTTTGGTCCAAGGTATTGATCCAAGGTTTTTGGTCCGAGGTATTGACCCTAGGTATTTGGTCCACGGTATTGGTCCTAAGTGGTTTTGGTCCAAATTATTAAGAAAGGCCTAAAATTGTATATCATTAGGCCAAGTGTGCAAATATTGAATATCTTATGAAGTGTTAGATCAAATATGCAGGTTATGGGCTTCTGATTCTTTGCTTGATCTGAAATAAGGATGCACCTATGTGATTGATGATGGATGATGGATCGGGTTCATAAGACCTGAAGTGAATTATCATTATGTGGTTTGATCATGGCTAGTCTAGATCTGAATACTAACACATGTTTTATTCTATAAATGTTATGATCTGTTTATGACTGAATTCTAGAATAGATATGAAGTTTTAAGTTAGTATTTGCGGATCTATATGTCGGTTCGCTTTTATAAAAGTGAGTATACACGTTGGTTCAACACATCAAAGTAGCGTATACATTATAAATATGATATTTGAAGTTGGAGTTGGTTCTGGTTGTTGATGCAGAGTCTTGGGTTATGCTTTGTGCTCTGGTGACTATATTCTGGTGACAGTGTTTTGAATGTTCAGATTGATTGATTATGATTTGCTTCAGTGACGATGGGTTTTCACTGATTGATTTATTCAGTTGTGGTTGATTTAGAGAGTGATGATTGAGTTTTAGTGATTGGTTGATGTAGATGTATTTGATGGTTGTATTGTAGTTATGATTTTGAGCTTCAATGTTGTTGATGGGTCCAGTATGAAAATATGAAACGAGGCCTTTAGATTATGGTGTTGTGTTCTCAGAGTATCCATTCTAAAAATTTATGAAACGTGGTCCCTGAAGGAAGAGAGAAGGTCGTACTCTTCTGTAGGCCAACGCCTGTGTACTGGTAAACATATCGGCCAGTATAAGAGCCAGGGAATTGGATCTCCCTTCTAGTAGCAGCTAGAAAACGAGTGAAGTTTGGAGCCTTATTTAGATCGGCACCTACGTACTAGTAAATGTATCGTCTAGTACAAGAGCCAGGGGGTTGGAGGTCCCTTCCACCAGCAACTAGGAAACGGGTGAAGGTTGGAGCATTCTATAGGTTGACGCCTACGTACTAGTAAACATATTAGCTGGTACAAGAGATAGGGAGTTGTAGCTCCATTCCAGTAGAAGCTGGAGAACAAGAGAAGGTTGTAGCCTTCTGCAGGTGGGTGCCTACGTACCGTTATGAGTCTGCATCATCACAAAATTGTAAACAAGATTTTCTTATATTAAAGGAAGACAACAATAGGTTGTTTTTTTCCTGCATTCAGTTTCCACCTTAAATCTTGGTGTTCATGTGTGTTTCTTATGTTTGATGGTTTATTTTTTTATTACTGCACATGGTTACTATTTATATCGTTAGTGAAGTACTAATGCACTGATTAAAGATCAACATATGTTGAATTAACTGAATCATAAGTTTGTTGGATATACATTGATTGCATTAAATACAATTGCGTGTACCCACGAGTTACCTTCATTGTAGCGTATATAAATCAAAGTATGAAAATAAAAAGTTATTGATTTGTAAATACTAATTCACCCCCCTCTTAGTATTATTTCCAACACCCCTTCCCTTTTAATTTATTTTCTCGACTTTGGCAAAACTTTGATATTTTATCAAACCTAAAGAACTTATCATGTCCTTTTTTCTTTGAATCTTCTGTCTACCTAATCATATTTTCTAGTCTATCATTTTTTCTTTTTCATTTGCAGGGGGCACTTAGGCTAGCAGACCCTTTCTCTTTTTATCTCTTTCTTCTTTTAAATTCTAACCTACTCTATCACTTATTTCTCCCCTTGGTCCAAATTAAATAGTTGAACCAATTTTATTTCTACCTAGCTACTAATTTTCCAAGATTAAACTATATGGCAGATCTTTATTTTCTAACCTATCAACGAAAATTGAAATTTGTTCAATCATGCTTAGAATGTATGAGTTGAACAACATTTGGGGTTTTCTTTTTTCTTCCTTTTTTTTTCTCTTTTGTTCTTTTTCTTCTTTTTATATACCCTCTTTTCATTTCTTTTCTTTTCTCTTTTTTTTTTGAAATCAATTGAATATTGTAATATATGAACAAATTGAAATCTCCAAATGGTGAAATACTCAATCACCTTGAGATCCTATAAATTATAGGACCCTAACAGTGGCTCCAATTGGGGATGTCACTTCTCATCTTGAAGTGTCAAGAACACATGACCAATAGCCTTGAATCCTTCAAATCAACATTATCTTCAATCTAATTTCTTTTTATCAAATGAATGATCTAACTGAAGACATGAAAAATTGTGATATTTCCAATGGAGTGAGTAAATATGTGTATTCAAGAAAATTAATTCTTCAGCATCCTGCCATTGACAAGACCTCCTGTCAATTCTGTTCCATCTAACTCCTTGAGAAAAAATGAATTATTTCCTCTAAAAGCAGAAATGATATATGGGCCTTTCCAAAGATTTTTCAAGTTTACCATGTTTTGCTTTGTCTTCTCTTCTTGAGTCCCATTTCAAAACTTTGTCTCCCATGTTGAAATCATCAGCTTTGGTTCTTTTGTCAAAAAATTTTTTTATGTTTTCTTGGACAACTTGAGTTCTATTGTATACCTCTTCTCTAGACTACTGCAATTGAATTGTTTAGTATATCCTTCTTTGTATATCATTTGGTTAAATTTGTACCTCATGAATGATCTTCATAACTGGTACCCCCATGGAAGAAGGGAAAACTACATCTATTCCATAAACTAGTTGAAATGGGGACATGCCAATGGATTTCTTTGTAGTCAATCTATCAACCCATAATGCATCGATCAATTTGTTGTGCCATGACTTTTTATTTTCCTCCAGAATCTTCTTAATGATGTTTACCAAACCCTTGTTAGAATATTCAGCCAACCCATTACCTTGAGGATAATAAGTTGTCGAATGACTCAAAGAAATATGGCACTTATGATATAAATCCACCATCTTTTTTTATTTGAAAGCTGCAGCATTATCAATGATTAGTTTCCTAGGACTGCCAAATCTGGAAAGGACATTGGTTTTAAGGAATTTTATAATAACTAAATCAGTAGCAACTCTATAAGGGATGCCTTCTATCCATTTGGTGAAGTATTTTGTGGCTATTAGGATCCATTTGTGTTGGGCAGAGGATGGGGATGAATTTCACCAATGAAATCCAATCGCCATTGTTGGAAAGGGCTTTCAACAGAGATAGGTTTTAGGGGCAAAGGTACTAATTTTATCTTTCCTTCAAAGGTTTATCATTTACAGTAGGTAGTCACCATCTTATGGATGTCTATGAAAAGTGTAGGCCAATAGTAACCTACTCTAAGGATTTTATTAACAGTTGTCTTCCAATAAAGATCGCCCACACAGTCACCTTCATTAAATTCCTGCATAACTTTGTCAGCATCATCTTTTAACAAACATCTACGAAAGACACCTCCAGCATCTTTCCAATATAATGTATTATCAACAATGCAAAATTTGATTGCTTTTAATTTAAGAAATCTAGCCTTTGTTTTGGATAATCCAGGAGGAGCATTTAAATTGAACAAACATATAAAAGGTCTACATACTAGGGGGAGTTTAGATATGCCTCGTCTATTTTTGGAGTCGCTAGTTCCTCAAGATCACCCAAAGAAAACACCATGTTGAAGTCTAATGCATTGAAAGTTGATTCAGCCATCAATTTGACTAATCCATGTCCTTTGATCAACTTGGTGGGCTTGATTTCTATATCATATTCTAGAATCACAACTATCCATTTGCCTCTCTTCCCATCAAGTCCATTTTGTGTAAGAATATCTTTGACAATTACATTAGGCACATAAGCAATGATATGAGAATGTAAAATTTAAACCCTGAAATATTTTATTGCTTTAACTAGAGAAAATGCCTATTTTTCCATGATATTGTATTTTAAAGAAGCATCTCTCAGAGCTTTGCTAAAGAAAGCTATTGGTTGTTCATGTCCTTCATTATTTTTATGTAATAGCACAACAACAATAGTATGTTCATATGCAAAAGAAAGCATAAGAAAATATTTAGTGAAATATGGGCTGATTAAAATTGGAGCTTCTGTTAATGCATGCTTGACTAGATCAAAAGATTGTTTGGTTTCAACATTCCATTTAATTTTTGTGTCTTTCTTGAGCATGTTTGTTATATTTTTGAGTAGTTCAACAAGATATGGTATAAATATTCTCAAAAAAACTATTTTTCCAATAAAATATTGAATTTCTTTCATGTTTCATGGATGACTAATTTTAAGGATACCTTCAATCCTATTGGGGTCAATTTTGATTCCATCATTGGAGATGATATGGCCTAAAATTTTTCCTTCTTCAAGGCCAAACAATATTTTCTTGGGATTGAGGGAGATACCCAATTTTATGCATTTTTCAAATACTTTCTTTAGATGTGCCAAGTGCTCTTCATCAGTCTTTGAAAATACAGTGATGTTATCAAGATAAATCACAATGAAATGTCCAATTTCATTTGAAAAGGCAATGTCCATTACTCGCTGGAAAGTAGCACCTGCATTGATTAATCCAAAGGGCACTTTTAAATGCATGAAAGTTCCCCAAGGAGCAGTAAAAGCAATTTTATCTTGATCATCAGGATGCACCAAAACTTGATTATACCATGAAAAACCAACTAACAAGGAAATCCTACTAGAACCCACTACCCCTTGTAGTATGTGATCCATCTTTTGTAAGGGGTAGTTGTCTTTCACGGAAACCTTGTTTAAATTCCTAAATTCAATGCACAATCTTATTTCACCAGTTTCTTCCTTGTAGGCACAATATTGGATACCCATTTAGAATATCTAATTGGGACTATCATCTTAGACTCATACATTTTCTTGATTTCCTTTCCCACCAAAGGCATTAGGACAGGGTTTATCCTACACAATTTTTATTTGAATGGTTTTTGATCTTCTATGATTGGAATTTTATGTTGTATATTGCTAGTATAATATGATTTTAAATCCTCATAGCTCCAGGAAAATACATCTATGAATTGTTTAAACAGAGCTATATACTTTCATTTAGCCATTAGAGGTAGTGATTTTGAAAATTTTATAATTTTGGGGTTTTGCTCACTACCTATGTTGCATTCCTCGATGTTAGTTCCAGATGGTTCCATTTTTGGCTTTCTAGCAACATCATTAAAGTCAAATAACTCTTCCAAAGGGACAAGCCCTCTAGGTAAAACATTATCTTTGAGTTGTACTACTTTGAATTCTTCCTTTTCTGGATCTTTATGTATTTCAGTTTTATGTACAGTCTTATTTACAAAAAAAATTCATCACAAACAACAAGGTGATTTATACTAATATGTACATTAGTTTGAATATCTAGTTCATCCTACAAAATATATGCTACTATCCTCAAATTTATCCTTTGATTGCAGGAAATTCTCAATATGTTTATCACTTCCAAAAACTTGCAGTATCTCATGTTATCAGGCACTACAGGATGGTGCTTCACTTCAACTTTGTATTGTTTATTTGGATGAGGTAATTTGCAAGTGCTGGCTGAAAAAGCTAATCCATTTTCTAGGGTATTCTGGAGCCTAGGGATCATGGAAAGGTCATACTCTTCAAAGGTTTTAAGAAAATAAATCATAGCATTCTAGTATTCTCTCAATCTAGGATATTTTGCTGAGTATTGTCCTTTAATTTGTTTGATGATGAGTTCAGAGTCTCCCTGGAGAGAAATTCTTCTAGCACCTACTTTTCTAAGCAACTTCAAGACTAAGAGTAATGCCTCATATTCTGCTATGTTATTTGTACATATAAAATTTAGTATATAAGAATGAACATCAACTTGATTAGTTTTTGAATTATACAACCAGACTCTTGCTCCTGCCTGTGTTTTACTGCATGATCCATCAAAAGTCATATTCTAGAGGAGTTCTGTTTTAGGATCCTGTTGGATAATGGGTGTTCGAGTGTAAATTCCTTCACTAAGATCCTTTTATGCCTGCTCGACCTGTGTATCTATGTATCTATCATTGTCATTGTACAGTATGAAGGAATAAAGATCAGTATGGATAGAGTAGAGGGGATAGTTTTCTGGCCTTTCTTGGATACTCACAATGTAATTCATTAAGATTTCTCTATAAAGTCTCCTTGGTTAGCCAAATATTTGTATTGTGGCATATGTCATATCCATTTGTAGTGTTCCTTGTAACTTAGCTCCCTACGATCTTGATAATAGCATACCATACTTAGGAGGTGTTATCACTCAGGTTTTCCCCAAAGTTGTAAGAAAGGGAAAGGAGGCCGAGGTAACCACAAACCAATATTTTAGATATAGAATCTAGCCAATCTATATCCAGAGAGGGCTCTCTCTTTATGATTTAACTTTGTTTTGAAAGGTATTAGGCTAGTTATGAAGTTCATGGGTTTTGTTTGATTTTTGGGTGGTGAGATACAATAGAGCAGTGGTGTAAGACTAAGTAGCACAGTCCATTGGGCCAATGGAGTCAATGAGGATGGCTTTCCTAGATTTAGTTTCTTAACAGAGGATGGTTCCACAAGGCAAGGTAGTCAAACAAGGAACAAATAAATATTTGATGTAGATGGAATGGGTTCAAATTGGGTGAAAGGCAGTTAAGAATCTTTCAGCCTATTTAAAAAGGGAAAATGAATGATTATAGCTAAAGAGAAATTTAAGAATTCTTTAACAAATCATCAACATGAAAGAATTAGTAAACATGAGAAATTAAGATTTACACTGCTTATGCTAATTCTGAAGAAAACACAGAGAATGATAATAGACGTAAACAGAATACATTCAAGCAAATTCTAAATTAATCTTTATCTTTATCATTCAGATTTTGAAACACGGGTGATATAAGGAACCAGAAAACTTTAAAACAAAGATATAAGAGACTTATTGGTACAATGTTTGTTTCAAGAATCCTATGGCAAGTCCTTTGCTTCAATTCTTCATCCAGTGAGACAAATAACAGTTGATTCCAACAACTTTCTGTTCCAAAACTCAATGTTACAGCCAAAATCTAAAATACTCACCAACCCTGAATACTTCGATTGGGGGGTATTTATACAAAATATCTCATGGAGATAATATCTAGTGATGACTAATAATTTTTCACAAAAGACAAAGACAAATAGTCTCAAAAACAGGGAAAAGACAAATTGATGTTGTGATGGTTGCTACGTCTTTGTCAGATGTGCTGGAGGTAGGCCCTGTGAGTCGGTTTACAGCTGTCTTCCACTGATACTCTGTGTTGGCTACTCCATCTTGTTCGGACATTTACTTAACCCTGATCTGATACACTTTGATTGGTATGACCCTCATTTATCTTTGTTTACCGCATCATGGTAAATGGCCCAAAATTTTCATTTTACCAAACATACCAAAGATACCAAAGTTAAGTTTATAAAATTTCTAACATATTTTTGCACCATTTCTATTCTGGTAATCTATTTCTCTGCAGCTTCCTTAAAGTTTCATCAGTCTCTGTGTACCTGAACAAATTAGGCTGGATGGTGAATAGATGTTTCACCTCATGCTCAATATAAAATAAGCTCTCCAAGTTATCATAGAGGACTTGGCCAGATGGAAGTGCTTTCACTCCTGAAGCACTAGTTGATGAATTAACTTGATCAGCCACATATTTATTCAATTTATGTGCATAACCTGTGTGTCTCATCAGTCAGTCATTACTTGTTAAAGGACTTGGTAGACCCTTATTCTGTAAAACTGTGAATTTTTCTGTGAAAGAATTAATTTCCACCTGCATATCCTGGCATCTCCTTTCCAAATTTTGCATCAAAGTTCTCTTGGTTAGAACTCCCTTGATTTCCAGAATGGTGCCCATCCTGTCTGTGATTTCCAGTGCTTCCAGTTGTTCACTAGTCTTGGTGTTCAAAAAATGTATTAGCCGATTGGCTTGTTCAGGCATCTGTCCCAATAGCGCTCTTGTCTTTTGAATTTCCACTTGGGCTGCTCTCACTAAGTCAATCTGCTCATAAATAGCTTGGATTGATTGCCAAACATTATTAAGGGATTGATTGATGTTGGCCCACATAATTGCTTTGATTTCTTCTAGAGGTTTGTCCAGAGTGAGATCCTTTTCTAATGTTCTCACTTTGTTCTCTAATGTTTTAACCTCCCTTATTTTCTCTGCCGCATTCATCTTGGATTTGTCATAATTCTTTTCTATTTTTTCCAATTTATCTTTTACCAGTTTCAATTCAGACACTTGTAGCTTTAATTCTTCCATGGCCTTTATCAATTCTTCAGTGATCATATTAGTATTGTTGCCTGGTGCCATTGTTGTTGCTGATGTACTTGTGATGACCTCTATTGTAGATACTGGAACATTGGGAGCCAATGTGGTTCCAAGTGTGGAGGGGGTTGCAGCTGAGACTGTAGGAATGATTTCAGGAGGCTGGGAAGTGTATTCTCCCTTCTTTTCCTTTAGTGCCTTTTCTAGTGCCTGCTCTGTATCAGTTAATCTTTCGTTGAGTTTCATGAGCAGGTCCATCATGTCTTCTTCTGATTTCTGTTGTACAACTTCTGCAGTCTGTGGATGCATGAAAAGAGGCAGTTTAAGTTGTTTCCTCAAGGCAGTAATTTCTTCCTCTTGCTTCTTCATTAGTGCCTTTATGCCTTTAGCATCTTTTGGATCATGTCCCAGTTCAATGATAATCTCCTCCAAATATTTTATCCTATTGTCCTTAGCCAAAGAATAAGCTTTCCCCAAATGTAGTTGAGCAGAGTTATTGTCCAAGGAGTTTTGTAATTTATGAGCCAACATTGCTTTATCAGCCAGTGTGGACTAGACCATCTCTCCAGTCTATTTATGAAGCTCAATCTGGTCCATAGGATGAATGTCCTTGGCTAAGACCTCCAAATTTGTCCTAATGTAATCAGCTGTTGACTGTGGTTGTTGCACCTTGGGCTTAAAGTAACTCATAATTATTTTGCCCTCTTTAATGTCATAAGTTGACATTAACCTCTGTTGGTTTGTGGGGGCCATCTTAAGATACTGGTTGTAAACTTGAAGCCTTAGTGGGTCATTCCTGGCCTTTATCTCTGTGAATGTCCTTTTGATGTTCGAGGCCTATTTTCTTTGTGGCCTAGTGGATGAAACTTCCACATTGTACTGTCTTTCTATCTCCTGCCTGTTTGAGCTAGTTGATGTTTCTACCACTGAGGAAGTCTGTTGGCTGACTAATCTCTCACCTCTTAGACTGTCAGTGGTTTCCTCAATAATTTCATCTCAGATAGAGGATTCAATCTTTGCCTCTTTGTACCCGGTTGTTCTGTAGGTCCACTAATAGGTGTGGGGTCCTCCCTGTCTCTTTTCTTGCTTCTTTCCTCATTTAGAGGAGTCTGTAATGCAGGAATTTCTGTTGCTTTAGCTTGGTTTGGAGGAATTTTCCCCTGACTCTGTTCTTTTGACATTGCTGGCTCATCTGTCATTATAGGATGCTATGTGGTATCTACCTCTTTTCCCTTTGAAGTCCCTGTGACTGTTGTGCTGGTTTTTTGTGCAGGCTGTTGAGAAATTCCAGCAGAGGATGTTCCAACTCCTGATTGTTGAGGAAGCTTGAAAGACACCTCTCCAAAAGAGTCCAAGTCAAGGCTTTTTTCAAGATCTTTCATAGCTTTTTCCATCTTTTCTTGCTCACTAACTTCTTCTATTAAGGTCCCTTCTAACCATTCATCCTGATTTGCATATTGTTCAATTTCTGGGATCCTATGATGTACATAAACTGATAGCCTGTTTCTTACCCTTCTGTCACTTATGAAACTATTTGGGTCATATGGCACCCACCAAAAACTTTTCTTCAATTTAAGGTGATCTCCTAAAATCTTGTTAGCTTCTTGCCAGGCATCTCTAGAATGTATGACATAAGGGCCTAACTAGTTTTTGATTCGTAGCTGGGCCTTCTTATTTTCATTACAAAAATGGTCCAAATCTACCTTTATGATCTGTCAGAAATATTCTAATGCAAATAGTCTCATGGGCACATATCTGGGCAGCTTGAAAGGGCACAGTTCACAACCATATATTCTGATTTCTATGTGATTTTGGTACAGGTACCAATCACCTATCCTGTACTGTTTGGAGAGCTGCAGAATCTTTTTCATGTCACTAGAGATTCTAGGGGGGGGAGCTCTTATTAGTAGAGTGGATGTCGAATGAACAAACAAGTTAATAAACTCATCATAGGTATAAGGGCACTCAAAGGTATTATGGAAGACTAAGGTCCAGAAGATCACAGACCTTTAATTTCCCTTTGATTCCAACCTCCTGACAAGGAAAGAAAAACAATTTGAATGATGATATAGCAGAAGGTGGTATATGAAAGATGTGTACTTGAAGCCTCCTTCTCTATCCAGGTTCAAGAATTGATCGTGGATTTTGTTGGCACTGAAAGTGGCATAGTCATATTTGATAGCAGGGGGTTGTCCTAGGGTAAATATTGACAGAAGAACTAGGGTGATCTCATCAACATATTCACTGGTATTAAATCCCAAGATCAGGGATATCATGTCAACAAAAATTCTGCCAATGCCAGTAAACCAGGTTTGTAGATAGGGAGGTGGGCCTGTAGGCTAATGCTCTGGTAGCATGAACATCTGAGTAATACGGGTTATTTCTAAGTTGGACAATTGAGAAGATTTTTCAAGAAAATACCCCATGGAAAGATGAGCTAGGGCCTCAGGGGAATGGAAATGTATCATCTCATTGATGGATTCAGCAGTTATATGAAAAAGAACAGTTTGGGATGGAGACATGACTGCTCTATGGACAGGGTCATAGTTAGCACAACACTCATGAATGATGTCTAGGAAAACATGAACTGAGGGTATGAAATACATGGGAAGGTTAGATTCCCATAACCCAAAAAGATCAGAGTTGTTTCGATAGCTATCCCTGATTTGGTAGAAGGCTTGAAGATGGTTCACATTACCAGACAGATCTTTTATTTTAAAATCTTTGTCCGCCAAGGGTAAATAGTCTAAATCTTTATGAGGTGCATTCATAGGTGCGACGTTCAGGGCTACGGGGGCTTCCATGTTTGGTTCTTGTGTTTTCAAACTAGAATTAGAGCTTCTGTGGAAACAATGGACTTAGCAGTAGGCTTGGGGGTCTTTTTATGGAAGCTTCGGAATATTTTGAACTTGAATTAGACTCTTTTAGGTAAAATTCTCATCGGAAAATCGAAATTACATGATAAATGGTCGAATGGATAAATACCTGGCTTAAGGAGATAAATTATGAAATTACAGTTTGAAATGACTGACGACAAAGCGCGTTGTTGTGGTTTCTCTGGCCGGGTGGCGGACTGAATGCTCGTGCAATCAACTGGACGTATTTTGCATGGAACACTATTTGCAAGGAAAAATGGCGAAAATGACATTTTCTCGTGGTTTTAATTAAAATTTGGTTTGGCGGGGCTTTTTGGCATTTATTGCATGGATGACATTAGAGTGATGGGACGTCTTGTCGCTTAGCGGACAATGGTAAGTGGTTTTCCGCGCACCACTTTTGGGGTCAAGCAGTATTGAGTGGGGAGGGAGCGAGCAGGTTAAATGAGTGTCGCGTGTCCTTGGTACAGCGACAAAACCACCAACTCCCCTCTCGTTAATGTTTGGAAGTTATGGTGGTTGTGAAATGATCATTGACCATCAGATGGATGGGCGAAGATCTGACGGCAAACAGGCTTCAAAGATGGCGGGAGGTTAACATTGCGAGCCCAATATATTAAACCATGTTTTAAAATGTATTGGGGGCAATTTCATTGGTCAGAGTTGGTTGGTTATTAATTAACCAGAGGTTAATTAATTCCATGATGCGCGTGGGGTTTGGGTTATTAATAAATTTTAAATAAATCTATTAATCCCCGTTGAAATGTAACTATGGTCGTATTCGACCAGGACGGGAAATATTAATATTTGGGATTTTTAATGTATTTATATACAATACGAGATTGGGAATATAGTGGGATTTATATAAATAAAGTTAATAGTTAATATGAAAAATGTAATGAACCAATGCTAAGTTAGAAACAGTTGTCTCTTGTATCAACTTAGGCTATGAAATAGAAAAGGGGTTTATCTGAGAAAGGTGGCCATTTTCCTAAGTAAAATTAGCGAATTACTTAGGCAATCTTTATGAAATGGAATGAGTGGTTTATGAGTGATATTAAGAACAGATCTTAATAGTTTGGGGGAAATTAGTGAATGTTTAGGGAAAAATATATTAAGGGGAGTTAGTCATGAAAACTTGTCTCACTTGAGCTACATCAAGTGTAATATCCGCCATGGCACTTGTGATTAAAGTAAAAGTTAACACATGTGGAGACAAAATCTATCACAAGTATTCATTCTGCAACACCATTGTACCTACCCTACCTACTTGGCCTAGCATTTTTCTTCTTTCTTTGGGTGCACTTGGACTGGCAAAGCCTCATCACCTTCTTTTTCTTTTCATGGTAAGCCTACCTAAGTTTGTACTTATAACATCCAAGGGCCCAGATTTAACTGTTGAGCTCCTTTGCTTCTCTATCTATCTACTTATCTGCCAAGATTTGAACAGTTTGGTAAGATTTTATTCTCTATCTCTAAAACATGAAATTCAAACATGAACTAGACAAGATTAAGTTGTTTGGCCATTCATTAATGGTGGCATAGATCAACAACCTGCACACAATCAGATTATTGCAGAAAATAAAATAGTAGTGGCATTTTGAACTTGCACACTTTCCTGGTCTATTTTGTTTGGGGTTCATTTCTTTCAGTTTTTTCGACCATTTCATTCTTTTTGCCCTTTGATTTTTCTTTTAGGGCATACCCTCTTTACATTTTTTAAACTTTTTGTTTTTTGACAATATGGAAAACCTTTGCAACCAGAAAAAGCTATGAACATATTACAAAGCTCGTCAATGTCAATCATGAAATATGACACCTATTGGTATAGGAGCATAACATGAGGAATGTCAGCTACTACTATATCCATCACTAAACGTTTTGCTAGTATCTAGGCTAGGATGACACAAAGGTCCTTAATGAGACCTACAGATCTGACCTTTCTATAATCAAATGAATATAGATCTTTCATGGTCTAGTGATTCCAAGTCCAGGTCTCTCCATAACAATCTTTGGCATGAGATTATGGGATGCACCTTAATCCAACATTGCATTATCAAGGATCTTGTCATGAATATTAAGTCTGACATAGAATGGAGGAACACCCCCTTCTTGAGGCTTGCCATCAACTTCTAGTCCAAACAAAAGTTTAGGCTCATCATCATTCAAATTCACTATATTAGTGTTTTCTCCTATGTTGAGTACCTTTAGAACCTAGGACCTATACATATTTTTGTTTGCCATTTTAGTAAGAAGAATAGAGACCTTGAGTTTAGAAATTTCGTTCTCAATACTGAAGGGTGCTTGATTTTTAAGCAAATTTGAGAAATCAGTGCTTTCTGCCACACCCTTTGTCATGAGTTCTGTTTTCTGACTTGTAGTAGGCATTCCAGATTGGACAGCTTTTGTTAAGAGATCAATTGTTTTCTTAGCAATATTTTCTATGTTTCTCCTTTCTAGATTGTTTTCATTTTTCTTTGACCTTTCAACTGTCTTTTTGGGATGAGGCTCTAAATTTTTCTTCGCAGAGTTATTGGAATCCTTTCTATTTGAGTTATCATTGTTTTTCTTGCTCCTAAGATTATATTTTATATGGACTTCTAAGATAGAATTCTCAAATCCATGTTTATAGTCATCAGATTCTTCAGATTCCAATTCTGTTTGAGTTAATAAAAACAATTCATGTTCTTCTTGTGTAAGAAAAACATAACTATCTTCATTGGTTCCCATTAAATTAATATGATTTTCCTCAACTTCTTCAACTACACTTCCACCTTCATCAGCATAATTTACTTGGAAAGGTGGCCTAATTTGTTGATCTGGGCTAGTTTTATCTCTTTGTCTGATTTGTGGAGTGTTTATCCTAGGGTTTGGATTTCGGTTCTGTTAGATAGGTGGATTCTCCCTAGAAACATTCCTATAATTTATACTTATTCTCTCCATCATTCTTTCCATAGTCCTTACAAAGGAATCAATTTTGGCTTCTGTTGCAAAAGGTGAAGCTTCTTCCTTAAAAGTCACTAGTCTTTTAGTTCTCATCCTAGCTCTTTTAGCTTGTAAATTGGCCTCTACACTCACAGCATCTCTTTGCATTGCTTCTAGTGTTGGAAAATTTCTTTCCCTAAGCTAGTAAGACATATCTGTATCAAAACCATATGGGAACTTTATCAAGGCTAAATCCTAGGGTGGTTTAAGATTTACAGGTATTGGATCATAGGTATTGTTGAATGTAGCACAATAATCCTATACACTTTCACCTACCTCCCTTTCAATATTTTCATATTCTGATAAAATCTATAAAGGGTTCTTCTTGACTTCCCATATATTAAGAAAGGTTTGGTGGAATGCAAGGAGATCATTTATACTATTTTCAAGCAAAGAATTAAACCATTTTCTGGCTTCTCCTCCTAACCATTGAGCAAACATTATGAGCTTAGTACTTTCGTCACCCACCTCTTAAAGGTCAAAACAATCATTTATTTTATCCACATGTTTTTGGGTTGTTAAAGGACCTGCCTCATAAAATATTGTGATCTTGGACTGATAGTCTTGTGGCATATTAGCCAAGGGGGCTGGTACCACCAAAGGAGCATACCTGGTAGCCATGATTGGTGGTGTTGGTGTAGGACCACTTGAAGGAAGTTGAACGATGGATAAAGGAAGTTGAACAGTGGATGAGGGGAGTTGAACAGTAGATAAGGTTGGACTAGTACTAGGTGGAAATGAGAGTAAAGGAATTTGAGCAACCTTATGTTGAACGAATTATCGAGGCAGTAGGACTTGGTGACAAAATATATGCAGGTTGAGATGTGAAGGAGGAAGCTGCTAGGTTCAAAGCAGTTAATTCTACTGAATGTTAAAGGTAAGCACCATCAATTTCTGAGGTGAGATCTGTCACTAGATCTTGAAGAGTGTCAAAATGTTGTAACAGCTAAAGATCTGATTCATTTTGTGAAGAAAGTTCTCTCACTGGGCTTTTGGGTAAGCTTGATGGATCAAAGATAATATGATCTTTCCAATTCACTAATTTAGTCTTGAATAAGCCTTGTTCAAAGTGTAAATAAAATTGGATATCTTGGAAGGTAACAAAGTTTTTAGGAAGTGAGTTGGCTCTATGAAGAAATCTACTGCTTGTATGTCTCTCAGTTCTAGGAGTTTTCCTTGAGATATTTTAAGGATTGTCCACTATGGTAGGAGGATTTGGATCTGAATGGGATCTAGTAGAGATTCTTTTGGGAGCCAGTGTTGAAATCTAAAACAAAGACCGAATGAATATAAAAAAATATAAAACAACCCAATCTTAGGAATAAACTTATCATACAAATCTTTTAACTGTGTACTTTAAATTTGAATGAAAGGATAAACTTTCAATAGATTCCCCAGTATGGTCACCACAATGCTATCAACCTTTGATATTGAAGATTGGGAAGACAAAGTCACAAAAAATACATCAAACTGCTTAGGATCCTAGGATCTAGCCCTCCTAGACTCAGACATGGCTCTCTTTGTATTTTAATATTTAACTTTATTTTCGGTGTTCTGATGTGTCAAGCTAGACAAAAAAATGAAGGAAATTTAATACTTAATTGCATAGTTGTTTGTTAGTTTGGTTGGGGTAGATCATATTTGAATCCTTTCCATTGGGCTATGGAGTCTAAGGTTGGGTGGTAGCATCAATTTTCCATAGAATTTACAAGGCGAGCTAACTGTTTTTATTGGATCTAAAAGCAGAGTGGAAAGTGAAATGACAGAAAAGTGATATTAGTAATGATTAAAAAGCATTTAAGTATTTTTTAATCATACCTTAGAAGAAAACATTTAGATTGCAAATACAAATAGTAATAAGGTTCTCCAACACATATCTTATACTAGAATTTCTGCTTTGCAATATGACTCAAAGATGCGTAAATGAATAAATAAAGATACATTCAGTACATAAAAGAAGACATCACCTTGTCAAAACAGATTAAGTATCTTGCAAATTGTCCTTTTATTGATGCTCCAGCTTGAAAATTACAATAATCCAAATAGAAAAGATCATTCAAATTACTTGGGTCCAACCCCAAATACTTCCAATGCATGAAGTATTTAACTCAAAACCTAAAACGATTTGCCTTATACACTTGGAAATCTATTATTAATTACAACAAAAGAAAATTGACTAGTTTAAGAATGAAGTGGCCACGGTGACAAAACTTGGATACATGGTCCTCTTTTTGAGGGATGTTGTCACTGAGAAATTAATTTTGCTGTACTGACATGGCTAGTGTTGACTCAGATTTGTGATGTCACTTCAATCATCTTTGTCTCATTCCTCCTGATAATCACATAGGTCACTCGATGATTCTTCATCTGGAATCTTGATATTCATTAGCCTCCAGTATATTTCATCAACTTTAGTTTTTTTTCAAAAGTGGGTTTAACCATAAAAACATGTTTCAACTCATGCTCAATGTAGATTTTATTGTTGGTAGCTTCCAACAATGCCTTTCATGTTATGTTGCCTTTGATGTTGGAAAGATTTGCAGCATCTGTGGCTATGCCCTGGAGTCTCTTGGGATAATACTCTCTAGCCATGAGTTTTTCATTTATGAAAAATAGAGAGGGAAGACCTTTCTGATGTAAAGTCTACATTCTATTGAAGAACCTGTTGACTGTCATCTCTAGATTTTGACATTTCTCATCTAGCTGTACATTCAATCTCTTCTTAGTCAACAACTTCTTCACTTGAAGTATAGTCTCTGTTCTATCTGCTACTCCCAAATTTTCCAACTAATGCCTATTTCTTGAATTTAAAAATTTGATTATCCTATTGGATGTTGTTGGCTTGTCTGTCAGCTCTTCATTAGTAGCCAAAATAAATTCTCTGGCCTTTTCAATTAATTCTCTCTGCTCAAAGATAATTTGGATGTTGGGCCAAATTTCATTCATTCCATTGATTATATTATTCCAAATAAGCTTCTTCACTCTTCCTAGAGTGTTCACAATAGATGATTCTTTCTCTGATTTTTGTAGTGCTTCAATCAATGTTTTTACCCTTTGGATTTCCACCAAATGGTTACTTTCGTCCCACTTGATTTGATCTTGCAGCATTTTAACTTGAGTTTCTAGTCTTTTAATCTCCTTAGTCGGGAAATTCATGCCTTCCATTGATCTGGCCAGTTGTTCTGTGTTGACTCCCGCTCCTGTGGCAGCATTTGCTGGAGTGGTCATGGGAGGGGTTGTTAGAAGAAGGGCCTCCATTGTTGTGTTGGCCATCTATGCTGCCTTTTCTTTCTCTTGCACCATTTTTTCCATCTCTACTTCAATTTGTTTGATCTGGAGAGATTTCTCCACTACTAATTTCATCATATCATCCTTTTGGCTTTATGTTTCCTCTATCTCCTTGGTCAGTGGGTCATGTGTAGTAGGCATCTTGAGCTGCTTCTACAAAGCTGCTATATCCATCTCTTTTTTCTTTATTATTTCTTCAATTTCTTTCATATCTAAAGGGGCATACCCAATCTTCACTACTAAGTCTTATAAAGAATTAATTTTAGTGTCCTTTGATTGTGATGAAATCCTTTCCATCTTTAATTGGGATTGAGCAATTGATAGGGCTACCTACATTTTAAACAAATTCATGGAAGTGTTAGTTAGAGTAGATGAAATCATTTCATTTGTTTTCTTGTGCATTTCTAGCTGGTAAATTGGATGAACACTTCTTGCATAAAACTCAAAATAAGTATGTTTGTAATCTGCTAGAGTTTTTGGCTTTGTTGTTTGTGCTTCAAAAAATGGCATACGCATTTTTCCCTTTTCTGAATCAAAGGCAGAGAGAAGTCTGCCCTGTGCAGTTGCAATTTATTTCCAAAATTGAGCATAAGTGCTCTTTTTCAATATTTCTTTCCTGATTTTAATCTCCTTGAATGTGTCAAAGACTATCTCTTCCTTTTCTTCAGTGACATTTGTAGATGCAGACACTTCAAGAAATTACTGCGTTTCTAAAATCGGAGTGGAAGGAAAGGATTTCCCCCCATTTGGGGATGAATTTGGAATATCAAAGATATTGGTGACTGCTTTCTGTGGTGATCCTTTGTCTATGTCCATGTGCTTTCTGGGCTTCTTCCTGTATTTCAGCTTGAATTTCCTCATAGAAGTGTCAATCTCCAGTGACCGATCTTCTCTAGACTGTTTCCCTGTTACTCCCTATTCTTGTTCTTTTCCCTTTTCTGTTCTATCTTCAGGAGTTTTCTTTTCCTATTGTCTTGGAGTCTGGGCACTAGAAGAAGAGATCACTTGTTCCTCAGCCTCCTGCAATGTGTCAGGCATCCACTCCGTCTGGTTCATGTATTTTTCAATTCCAGGCCTTTGAGTGTGAATATAGGTTTTTGACTTGTTCTGCACCCTCTTCTTGGAGATGATACCCCATGGGTCATAGGACCATGTAAAACTATGGGTGAAATTCATTTCCTTTAGTCTTTTATCTACCTCCTCCCCTGCTTCTCTACTGTTACAAATGAAGGGACAAATCTAAGATTTGATCCTGAACTGGGACTTTTTCTTAGCTACTACAAAATGTACTTCATATGCATTAATCATTTGCCTGATGTATTCAAGTGAAAATATCCTCATGGGGAGGAAATTTGGCAACTTGTAAGGGGCCAACTCATTGCCATATACTCTTAATTCAGTGTAATTTTGGTACAAGTACCAATCACCTGTTCTTTCTTGGTTTGTCAATTGTATAACTCTTCTGATTTCTTCACTAGTCCTGGGTTCTGTAGTCCCACTAAGGAGGCCCATTACTAGGTGAACAAACATTTCCACAAATGTTTTGTAGCTTAAGTCTTTAGAGTCCTTCGTCACTAATGTTGTCAAGAAAATAACAGATTGGGGTTCACCTTCCTCATTAATCTTGCTCATAGTAAATTGGAACCTGTTTGCCTGAAAATAAACCAACATATACACCAAAACTGAGTAATGAAACACTTCCTCTGTGAAGAAATTAACAAGCTTCTAATGAATGGCATCTACTAAAAATTGGTTGAAATTGAAGAGAATAGAGGGCTTGGATTCTATTGACAGAATAGATAAGAAATCTATGATAGCTTCATAAAGCCATTGATCTGAATAATAGCCAAGCAAATAAGAGAGAATGACGACAACATGTCTAGTCATACCAGGGAAAACATGTCAGACCAGGAGGTAACTCCTCAAAACAATTCATGATATCCATTCAGGTTGGTCTTTATTATATACATGAGGGAGAGACTGTTCATTTCATCTCCCGATGACTCTTCATCTTTTCTATTATTTATTTACATTAATTATAGTTGTTCACCCAAACCTGATGATTAAGTGTCAACATTCACCCCCTTAATTTGAAGGGATGTTGGTGAGTCCAAGCATCATTCTGAATATTTCAAGCTTTTCTCTTCCAAGTGCTTTGGTGAAGATGTCTGCAATTTGCTCATTAGTGGAACAGTGGCGGAGATGGATTTTTTGGGGCTCAACATGATGTCAAACCAGATGATATTTAGTATTGATGTGCTTCGTTCGATCATGGAACTTGGGGTTCTTGGCCAAATTTATTGCTGAGGTATTGTCAATCATGAGTGGAGTCGATTGTACTTGATTTACCTGCAAAATAATTTTTCTGAGCCACACAATTTCTTTTGTTGCCTCAGTTGCTGCCGCATATTCTTCCTCTGTTGTGGAATCTGCTAGAACTGATTGTTTACATGATCTCTAGGAGACAGATCTTGATCCAAGACTCATAACATAACCTGAAGTAGATACCCTAGTTTCTTTGTCTCCATTAAAGTCTGAATTAGAGTATCTAATCAAGCTGAAGTCACCCACCTATGTATATTGATTCCAAAGTCTTGAGATCCCTTCAAGTACCTTAGAACTCTTTTTGCAGCAGACCAATGTACCTCACAAGGCTTTAGCATAAACTTGGACAGGATTCCAACAACAAACAAAACGTTTGGTCTAGTAATAGTTAGGTAGTTGAGACTTCCTACAAGCTATCTATACTTTGTTGCATCCTCAAATTCTTTTCCTTCAATGGATGTGAGCTTTAAGTTTTGTTCCATTGGAGTGGTAAGAGGATTGCATTCTGTTTAATAGATATCCAATGTACTTCTTTTGAGAAAGGAATATGGACTTCGGATGTTGAGTTACTTCAATACCAAGATAGTAATGAACATAGCCCAAATCAGTCATTTCAAAACCTTTCCTCAATTCCTTCTTTATGGATGCAATGTATCTTTCATTGTTCCTTGTCATCAAAAGATCATATACTATAAGATATACAACTGTTTTTCCAACCTTCATGAGAAACAAAGTTGCATCATCAAGATCATAATGTTTGAAATTGAGTTTCAGAAGATGCTCAATTAGTTTCTCATACCAGGCTCGCAGTGCTTGTTTGAGGCCATACAAGGATTTCCAACTTTGCATACTTTATGTTCATGTCCTTTCACAGCAAATCCTTCAAGCTAGGACATAAAAACATTCTCTTTTAGATCTCCATTCAAGAAAGTAGTTTTTACATCCATTTGATGGACTTTCCAACTGTTTTGAGCTGCTATGGCAAAGAGTGTCCTGATGGTAGCGCATTTTGCTATGGGGGAAAAGGTCTCCTCATAATCGACCCCTTCCTTCTGTGCAAAACCTTTTGCCACAAGCATGGCTTTGTGCTTCACAAGTGAGCCATCGGCTTTATACTTGTTCTTGTAGACCCACTTATAGCCAATTGGTATGATTCCTAATGGAGGATCAACCAGCTTCCAAGTGCCATTCTTTATCACGGCATCATACTCCTTTTGCATCACTTTTTTCCATTCATCATGAGAAGTAGCTTATTTGAAGGAAGTTGGTTCAAACTCTGTAGACAAATTCAATTCACAATCATAAGAAACATCCATATCAACAGGTGAATCAGAGTCATCTACATCACCTCCATTTTTCTAGTTTGAATTTCTAGTTCCTATCTTTCCAACCTAATCAGGATGAACACTTTCAAGTGTCTTTGTCAGCCACTTTGGGGGACCTTTCTCAGATGGTCTAGGATACTTCATTGATTGAGTTGGCACTGAATCAAGATTGAGTCTCGCAATTCTATCAATCACATCACTTAAAGTATCATCCGTTGTTGGAGTTTCATGCAGGGGAGAGAGTGATTCAAAAGAAGATTCCATAGGTTGATCTAGTATAGGAATCCCCCCTTCAAGATGTGGAATTTGATTATCAAATTCTTGAAATGATTTTGCATTTGCAAATCTATCCAAGCGATCAAGTTACCGCTCAACAGCATTGTCATTTTTGGATGATTCAAGAAAGATTACATCTCTAGATACAACAAACTTTTTATTGACATCATCATAGAGACGGTATGCTTTGGAGGTGTTTGAATACCCCAGGAAGATACACTTACGACTTCTTACACCAAGCTTGTTTCTATGTACCTTTGGTATCAAGGCATAATAGGTGGAACCAAAGGCCCTGAGATGCTTTACCGAAGGAATGTGCCCATACCACATTTCATAAGGAGTATTGTTTCTAATAGCATTAGATGGAAATATATTCTTTATATATATAGCACATAGAACTGCATCAGCCCAAAACATCATTTTTACAATTTTGAAGAATAGCATGGAGCATACCATATTTAAAATTGTCCTACTGATTCTTTCAGCTACACCATTCTATTGGGGATTATAAGGCACAATTGTTTGATGCTTGATCCCATGTTGGTGAAGGTAGTTTTCGAATTCATTTGAAGTGTATTCTTTTCCATTATCAGTGCGAATATAGCCAATATGAGATTGTGCATCACTTTCAATCCATGTATGAAAGTTCTTGGATGTTTGAAAAGCATTAGATTTGTTCTTCAATAAATAAACCCAACACATTCTAGTGTAGTAATCAATAAATGTCATCATATTTTTATTTCCATTTGCAAAAGGAACGGGCATTGGGCCACATAATATGAATGAATGAGTTCAAGTTTTCTATGTCCTTTTGAATGTGAATCATGGAAACACTGTTTTCTATGCTTTCCTAGAATGCAAGCATCACATTGCTTAAGTTTCCTAGGAATTGTAGGCAAACTAGTAACACCATTTTTCTTCAACAAGCAGAGGTTTTCAGAGTTCAAATTTCCAAATCTAGCATGCTATAATAAACTTGATGGAAGTGTACCTTCTTCATAATGAGAATTGTATGAGAAATGTTGTGCACAAGTAGAGGTACCCTGCAGCTTCAGAAGCCTTTCTTCTTCTATCCTCCTCATGACAAGTGAGTGGTCAGATGCTTTTCTCACCTCAATATTTCCATCAAACATATGAATGGAGTGACCTTGCTGGCAAATGTGGACCAAGGACAACAAGTTTCTCTTTAGCTGTGGGAGATGTAGAACAAGATGCAGAAGGAAGTCTAGAAGAAAAGGCAATTTAAGCCTGATTATGCCAAGCCCTGATGGCTTGAGCTTTGATTGGGTTGCAAACTATACTGCTCCATGAACACTGTCAGTAAATTCTTCAAAAAAATATTTTTTATGAGTCATGTGGCAAGTTGCTCCTGAATCAAGAAACCAATCATTTTTCCAAGAAGCAAGTGAAGCATTGAATAAGTCTTCATTTACGCCAATATTACATTGTGCCACAACATAATGAGTGGATTCAGGTGCTTTACCTTTGTCTGTGTCAATATTTTTAGCTTTGGGTTAGTTTCTTTCCTGCTTAATTTTGTCCCAAGGTAACTTGGATGTGGAGGCATCATGTGATCCATTTCTTTTGCAGCGTATATAGTGCAAATCTGACTTTTCTCCTTGAGAGTGTCTGCTCCCCCTGCCTCTGAAATATCTCCCTCTTCCCCTTTGACCACCTCTTCCTTTGGAAGAATCTTGGGAAAGATTCTTTTCTTTATGAGCAAGGCACACAACCTTTCAAAAGATTCAGGGGTTCTCTTCTTTCCAAAAGCTTTCTCTCTTTCAGCAAATTTTTTTACAAGAGAGTCAAAGGTAATATCTTTGAGATTTCCATTTGCTTGCAATGACTCAAGATAATTGGAGTAAGTAGGATAAAGTGCCTTGAGAAATGCAATCAAAAGAATATCCAATTCAACCTTAGTGGCTTTGATATCATGCATTATAGATTTTACTTCGGATGCAAGAGAAAGAGGATCAATATTTTGTAACTCAAGAGTGAAGAGTTTAATCATGAGTTGAACAACTTCAAGTGCAGAGTGTGAGTCATAGAGTTCCTTCAATTTTTGTAAGGCTTTGAAAGCATTTGAAAATGGTGTGTTGAAAATAATACTGAGAGGGGGGGTGAATCAGTATTATCAGGATAATTATTCTTTTCCCAAAACAACTGATATACGCTACTTCAATTTAATAAACTTGCGTATGTACGCAGATATGCAGAAGAAAACCCGCGTATACAGAACATGCTTTTATTTTACTTAATCTTTCTGATGATGATTGTTAGTCAGTGATGCAGAATCCAATAACAGTATCCAGAGACAGTAAAACAGAGCAAAAAGACAATCAGACACAAGAACACAAGATATAAGGTGGAAACCCAATGTGGGTGAAAACCACCTGCTGCAATTCGTCTCTATCTTCCTTTTAAATTAGAAAACTTCTTTTACAATGTACTGGTGCAGTCTTTTTACCAGTACGCAGGCTGCAACCTGCAGAGAGCTACTACTCTCTCTCGTTCTCCAGTTTTCTCCTGGAAGGGAGCAACAACCCCCTTTAGCTTTTTGTACTAGCCAAGATACTAGTACGTAGATGCTGGCCTACAGAAGGCTACAACCTTCTCCTTTCTTCCAGGGACCACTTTTCATCAATTTTCAAACTGGATCCATGAACATCAAACAATCATCAAGAATCAACCAATCTCCTTTTCACCAACTAGATCTGAAACAAGTAGATACTTCTCTGATAGCTGTACACAGAACACTGTACCAGAAACCACACAGCAGAAACAGAACCCAAAACACAGCAGCAATAAGCAG
>APFE030102813.1:0-14278 GCA_000404065.3 Pinus taeda | reverse complement strand
ACAATTGACGAGACGCCATGGTCCAAAATATAGGTTCAAGTTCCAAGATCTAACTGCCATGGACCAAAAGAGTGATCACCAACATATACGCGCTTTTGTAATGTATAACCCCCGTGTATACGCGCCTTTGTCTAGATGAACCTGCGTATATGTCTTATTCTACTTTCTGAGTGCCTGATCTGAGATCTGTTACCAGAGAGGGTTGCCATCAAGGACAACACCTGTGCCATAGCTCCAAACCTGTGCCATAATGCCAACATGGTGAAATATGGAAACTCACCTATTCACTTACTAATGTCGCAATCAATGCATAGGCCTTGCTGTTCTTATTTTCCCAAATGGCGAATTCCTTGTCTGTGGTAGGTTGTTCTGGCTCTTTATCTCTGTATCCAACATACACTTCTTTCCACAACTCATTGAAAATGACGGTGTTTTTTATCTTCCAGGGCCACTCAGGATAGTTCTCCTTGCCAGTGAGAACTACTCCCAGAATAGATATGATTGAATGCATTGTAAAATCTATGTACTATGAAAAAATTCTTCTGTTTCAAATATATAAAATTTTACTTCTGATAGTAATATGTATAAAAATTGCACTCTCATATATCAAACAGAGGTATTATGTGGAGGAGGTGGTTTATGGGGTAGGTTACACCAAAAGATAGTGTTAAAATCACAATGTTAAAATCAAAATATAGCATTATGGTGGTCGGCCTTTAAGGCACAAAAGTGCGGTGGTACGAAATTGTGTGGAGTTAACGTAGAGTGGTGGAGTGATATGTATGAAACATGAAAACTGTATATATATTAAAAAACTGGAGTGGAAGAGACTGTCAAGAAGGGATTTTATATACTAAAAAATGGTCATATATATGGTATGGTGGTGGAGGAACAATGGAGGGGAGGTCTGCAAAGAGGTGTACTGGTAAAAAACTAACGTATACCACAACAAATACCACACACCATATAGCATGGGATTGGTAGAAAAAAATTAACCGCGTATACCATTGGACTATATATATCATGCAGAGTATGGACTAACATTCATTGTAATAGGAGCATACCACATATAATTCTCCTTTCACACAGCATGGAGGAGGTTCACCACAACTTGAAGTTGTGTCTGTGGAATTGCAGAACTATAGCATTGAATTTTCACCTAATTTGAAAATAGAATCAGTAGGAGCTTCAATGCACCAGACCCAACCTGTCACTCCTCTTTGATTACGTGGTTCTCTGGTGCAAGTCATGGCTTCTTGGAGTCAAAACTGGAAAACGCACTAAAGATTTCAATACCCAGCAATTATGGTAGTGTACTGTGGCCAATACAACAAAGAGGGATTTTAAAAACAATTGTTAGTAAAATTGACTATGGAGAGCGGAGCGAAGAGATATATGGCAGAATATAGGCAGAATAGGTAGAAGACAATTACAAAGTAGAGAGGGAAGCCAAAAATGGCGTTGGCTCTGATACCATGTCAAACCGAGAGGTAACTACTCAAAACAATTCATGATATTCATTCAAGTTGGTCTTTATTATATACATGAGGGAGAGACTATGCATTTCATCTTCCGGTGACTCTTCATCATTTCTATTATTTACATCAATTATAGTTGTTCACCCAATCCTGATGATTAGGAGTCAACAAAACAAAGGAGTAATAAGGAGGATTCTTGCTTGGCAGAGGTGTGTGCTCAGTCATGAAGAGTTCTAAGGTTTTAGCTCTTTTAGAAAAATCAAGCTTCTGATACATTTCATTGAGAATCTCATGGGGAAATGGAGTAATTCCTTCAATAATAGGGGCCTGCATCATTTGTACAATGGACTTGGCATCAATGGTAAGAAAAATATGTTGTTGGGGCCACCAATACCCTTTGTTGTGGATTGTAGCATGAGTGGCATTTCCTTATCAGTTCTGGGCAACTGTGTGTTTTAGGAAAAATATAAAAAGGTAGATTAGTGTCCCAAAGACCTATGTCATCCATCTCCTCCACAACTTTATCCTCCCACCAGATGTACATGTCAAACAAATCAAACTCTGAGAATGTTTCATGTATCTTAAAATCTCTTTCTTCAAGTGGTATGTGATCCATATCCAATGGTGGGTTCCCCATTGGATTAAATAATTCTTGTTCCTTTCTCTTGGTTTCCATGGTTGTCTTCTGAGAAAAACCTCTGAAACTACCCTGTGTTGAATCTCTAATAGAAGGGGATAGGAAGAAATGGTAATTTAGTGAGGGAGAAAGAAAAGCGGTTAACCAGAAATGGGATTCGAGAATGGGAATATTTGATCACCGCAGGAAAATTGATCTTTCTGCAACTTTACCTTTGTTTTTGTATGCACTGTGTGCTCTCTATGTATGTATGGATGGAATTGATTTAGGCTTGTTTAAACAGTGAGAACACACTAAAATTTGAAAATGAATATGAAATGGTGTTTTTATGGATTTGGATTGATGCAATTGGATTGGCTTGACTTGGTGTGGGTCCATTGTCTAACAATCCAGCCAATTAAATGTATAATGGCAGGAACGGAGGTGATAGGGTGGATCAGACGGGTTGGCATTGTGAGGTGTCGGGAGCGATCAAATGGTCACAATGGTAGATTTTTTTAAGCAATGGCATAAACCACTTTTCAGGAGGCCTGGGGAGTGGTATGTGGGTATGGGGGGGGGGGGTGTGAAATTATGAGGGCACAACATGTCAGTGGTTGGGAACCACTGATTTCGGAACGACGCCCCCCCCCCCCCCCCCCGAATTAACTTTCAGCGGGTGGGTCGGGGCGGGGGGGGGGGGGGGAGGGGGGTAGAAAGGATATGATATGTTGGATCATGAGGGGTGAACAAGGATTCGATGAGAGATGGGAGATAGATAAGATAGGATGTGACAGATGAGTGTGTGGTGCGGTAGGGAAATAAATGAGGGGTGGAGGACTATAGGGATAGAGGGTATATCATATGGTTATGAAACTTAATATTGAACCCCTTCCCTTTTAATTTATTTTCGTGACTTTGGGAAAACTTTGTTATTTTATCAAACCTAAAGAGCTTATCATGTCCTTTTTTCTTTCAATCTTCAGTCTACCTACCCTTATTTTCTAGCCTAGAATTTGTTCTTTTTCATTTGCAAGGTGCACTTGGACTAGCATACCCTTTCTCTTTTTATCTCTTTCTTCTTTTAAATTCTAACCTACTCTATCACTTATTTTTCCCTTTGGTCTAGATTAAACAATTGAAACAATTTTATTTCTACCTAGCTACTGATTTGCCAAGATTAAACTATTTGGCACATCTTTATTTTCTAACCTATCAACAAAAATTGAAATTTGTTCAATCTTGCTTAGACTATATGATTTGAACAACATTTGGGGTTTTCTTTTTTCTTTTTCTTTTTTTTTCTTTTGTTCTTTTTCTTCTCTTTATATACCCTCTTTTAATTTCTTTTCTTTTCTCTTTTTTTTTGTGAAATCAATTGAATATTGTAATCTATGAACAATTTCAAATCTGAAAACTTTGAAATACTCAATCACTTTGAGATCCTATAAATTATAGGACCCTAAGACAACCCATATGTCCCTGAGCTTGAAACCCTTTTATTTCCATGTTTCAACTTATAACCCTTGGTCTATGTCAACTTCTGCTACATAGTTGCCAACTGCTAACTTGCTTTCCATTTAACCTTCCCTAAGATTTGTGACTAGAACCCTAGGGTTTCCAAATTGATTTTTGTTGAGTGAGGAGGAATGATTTTACCTTTCATCATATTCCAAATCACAGTTTTTGTTGACACAGGGACTGATACCTTTACTGGTGGCTCTTCTTTGGCCCATCTTTCACTAAGCTAGAAACCCTTTTATTTCCATGTTTCAACTTATAACCCTTGGTCCATGACAACTTATGCTACCTAGTTGCCAACTGTCAGCTTGTCTTTCAATTAATTTTTCCCTAGGATTTTTACTAGAACCCTAGGGTTTTAAAATTGATTTTTCTTGATTGAATATGAATAATTTTATCTTTCATCATATTTTACATCAACCTTTTTGTTGACACAGGGGCTAATACCTTTACTGGTGCACTCTTCTTCAACCCATCTTTCCCTGAGCTCAAAACCATTTTATTTCCATGTTTCAACTTGTAACTCTTGGTCCATGTCAAATTCTGCTACCTAGTTGCCAACCGTCAACTATTTTTCTTTTAACATTTCCCTAGGTTTTGTGACTAGAACCCTAGGATTTCTAAATTGATTTTTGTTGAGTGAGGAGGAATGATTTTAGATTTTATCATATTCTAAATTGCCTTTTTTATTGAAATGGGGACTAATACCTTTACTAGTGGCTCTTCTTCGACTCATATTTCCATGATCTCAAAACCCTTTTATGTTCAGGTTTCAACTTATAACCCTTGATCCATGTCAACTTCTGCTATATAGTTGCCAACTGCTAACTTGCTTTCCATTTAACTTTCCCTAAGATTTGTGACTAGAACACTAGGGTTTCCAAATTGATTTTTGTTAAGTGAGGAGGAATGATTTTACCTTTCATCATATTCTCAATCACCTTTTTTGTTGACATAGGGACTGATAACTTTACTAGTGTGCTCTTCATCGACCCATCTTTCCTTGAGCACTTTCATATTTCAACTTATAACCCTTGGTCCATGTCAAATTCCACTACTAGTTTCCTACTATTAAATCATATCATGACCTTCAACCTACGGTGATTTCTTAAATAAACATGTGTATATTTACTATTGACTTGTCTTATGATGTTGATTCACTTGGCTTACAAGTATATTTTGTATTCCAAATGCAGGGGTGGAAATTGAACAACCACATGGGGGAGAAGATGTGTCCCATAAAGTTGATCAACCAGATGATGATCAAGATGTACCCTATGGGCCTGATCAACCACTAGAGGAACATGTTCCCTATCAAGATGATCAATTGTCACTAGCAGAACAACATGTGCCATGCCAATCTAATCAACAAATGGAGGAAGAATATTTTCCTTACTAATTTAATCAACCATTGGAAGAAAAAATTGTTTCCTCTCAAGTTGACAGGATAACAAGGAGTTGCAGGGGTTTAGAAAGAGGTGGAGCATTTAAAGAAAATTTGGACGAAATAACAATAGAGGACCTTGGGAAGCCTATCTCTACAAACACTATTAGAGACCATGTCAATAACATCATTCGAGAATATTTTGAGAAGGATGCAGTTGTTGCACAAGATTAGATACTACATGGGTTGATCAAACATAGAACTAAAACATGCCACAAAGATTTTGGGTATCCAAGATGATAAAAGAAAGAAGGCACATATGAATGTCACTGAAAATATATCAAAGGCATTCAATATGTTTGAAAAAATAAGAAAACCTTATGTTCGAGTTGTGCGACAACAAAAGTTGGTAACAATGTCAAAACTGCTCCATGTCTTGAGAAAAACCTTACACAAGAATACCAAATACAGTGTTCGAGTGAATGAAAATGATGAATCTACTTGTTGGGCTTTTATCAATAGGAAACACTACAAGGATAGGCTTATAGAAGGAATCAGAGTATTTGGGGTAGAGTTTTGGGAGAGTCATTCTCGCGTTATTCCAGACAGACAACATGTCAAACGACATTGCATAAATAAAGCTAAGCATGTAGAAAACACTAGGCACATTGTAGAAATGAAAAATGTTGCATTGTTAGAGGAATTTCAAGAAAGAAAATGCCATGTGAAGACATCCATAAGGATGTTTCAGGAAATGAAGCCAAGGTTTTTTATGCCTAATACAATTTGTGACAAAAAAAAAATCGATAACATGTTGAATTTCAGCTTCATAACGACACTTTTTGGGAATTTACAAGAACTGTCATGGCTACCCTCCTCCTCCTACAGTGTGTGATTTCGTTTCATAAACATTGTGAAGAAGGGAGCCAGAAGAGTTGTATTACAAGAAAATATGTATAGGTGCGATAAGATACACTGAATGTGGTGATTTGGCAAAGCTCCATAGGAACCTTTTTATTGATCCCAACCAGTCTGGGATCTCAGATGTCAACATAACATGGGAGCATTGTGAGTACGTCTTGGGAAATCAACCATATTATTCAACTTTGGTGCCTAAGAAGATCAACTCTATTGAGGATGAGATTCATATTTCATAATTCATGGGGGTGTTTCAAAACTAGATCTATAAATATATCAAACACTCACACTGGTCTAGGTGGCAAGCATCTGAATTTAAGCATTATTGTGAAGTATTTCAACTTGACACAATCTTATCAGTGGTAGACTTTGCTAAGAATTACATGTTTCCTCGTAAAAAAAATATAGAGAGTGATTATTATCACTCAAACCAACTGTCCATATTAGTACATGTTCTGTACGAACATGCACAATTGAACATTGATGGTAGGGATAGAACTAAAAAGTCATGTGATGTGATTAAGGAGTATCACTTTTACATAAGTAATGATCATGAGCATGACACATTATTCGTGCAACATTTATTTGACCTATTTTATAAATCATTGAAAAATATGGCATATCATTCAGGAAGCATTGGATATGGTCAGATGGTTTTATAGGGTAGTTCAAGTTAGCACGCACTTTTTATATGTTGAGTCAACTACACAAGAAGATAAAAAATTGACATACTTGGAGCTACTTTGAAACAATACATGGAAATGCTGAGCATGATGATGTAGGTGTTTGTGTGAAGCAAGGACCTCGGAGGTACCAAATGAGCCATGATGCAAATCGACTCAAATATTCACTAGAGGTGGTCAACTAGTGCAGGTCCCATTTAGGAAATGAAGGTGATGAATCTACAAGGCTTGTGCATAGGGTCTTCTGGAATATTGAACTTAGAGATGTGAATAGATCCATTTATTTGTATTGTAATACTATAGAGGGAATAAGGGAATTACACTCAGTGCGGAGCAAATACATGGGGAAAATATTTTCCATCGAGAGAAGAAAAATCACATGTTTTTGTGACTTTTGCATTGGTGTTTTTGAATCTAGAATTGATCACAGTGAAAAACATGGGTACATGAAAGGATGGAGATATGTACCTCTTAAACCAAAGGGAACTCATCTAATTCCGATGTGGAAAAAGATGCACAATGAAGAGGCCATCATTTCACTTTATCATGATCAAGTCTTTGATCTTGTGAGGGAAGGTATGTGGCTCAACTATCATTAATAATTTCATCTATAAATTGAAACCTTGAACTTATTTAACTAATATATTTTTTGTATTTTGGTTGTAGGCAATGTTTTTTTGTCAATTCCCCCACAAGAAATGAAGAGAATGTAGCCTACTATTTGATGTGATGCACACAGGTGGAAAGTAGGTTGGCGAGACCATATGAATATGGACAATTCACATACCAAATTGGTGGCATGGTTGTGATGGACCATTCTTTTGAAAAGGCTAAAAAGTAGACTCATCACATCAGTTATAGATATTTTATGCCTAAATATATATCTTGTCATCTAGTCATAGCATCTCGAATCAATGTCATAGAAATCAAAACAAAGAAAGGTGAACCAAGGAGATGGAAGGTGACATAATCAAACCATGAACGTATTATGGAGACTTTCATTCCTATGAGCCATTGGCCAAATGAGTAGATGATGCAAATGGAAAGCCTTGAAATTGAATCTATAGTTGTCAAGTGTAATCTAATCTAGCATAAGAGATCTCAAATGTATGAGATTTGTAATCTATAAATGTGACACTTGAATAATCTTGTAATTTTGAATAGAGAAATGTTTCCCTCTTATCTAGGATGGATTCATAATGGTGTACATATATGTTATATAAGATTTATTTTCCTTGAGGTGCTTAAGTTTCTAAAGTACACCAAATTTCGAGGATTTGATTTAGAATCAATAGGGATTTAGATTTAGATTTAATTAGAAAAAAAAGATCATCTTAAATTTTTGAAATGTCGTGTATATAGTATTCATGTTGAGCATGAATTTTTTTTATAGATCTATATACATGTCATACATATTTGGTTTCTAGAAAATCCATTTCAGCATCTAACAACCAAGTTGATATGGTCCATTTTACTTAAAATGGAAATTCAACAATCTAGGTTATGGAGAACATTGAAATATATATTTTTTTTTTTAATAATAAATATGGTATGTTGTCAATTTGATATAAAACATGGAAAGAGTTACACACATGCTTCATATTGGAATGTAAGAAGTGATTATATATATATATATATATCTATATATATATATATATATATATATATATATATATATATTATATATATATATATATATATATATATATATATATCTCATGTTATGATTATTAAGCTCTTTTAAATAGCCTCAAAAGAAATAAAATTGGATAAAACTTATTAATAGTTTAGATCTTGACATCTAAATTAAAATCATTGTAATTTAACATACATTGATTCTATACTAAAATACCCTTTCTACAAGCCAATATGACAATCAAAATTGCTAATGTTGTAAAATTTTACTTCTTGAATGTTCTTAATTGAAGTTCTTAAGATAAAAATTTGATTGAAATAATTGGATAGACAAGTAAATTTAGCAAAGCACATAAAATTATAGAAACATGTCATTAATTGTCTAAATTAACATACATTGAATGCACTAAAAGACACTTTCTACAAATTCAATGTTAAATTGATGTACATGATATATTTTACTTCATTTTAAGTATTAAAGTGACTTGCATCATAGTAAGATTGTACGTATTCCTTAGTCAATGAAACTACAATTCAAAATTGTTATTTTGTAAAGTTTTACTTCTTGAATTTTGTTCTTAATTGAATGTATTACGTTAAGGAATTTATTGAAACTTTTGATATCCAGCTAAATTTAGGAGAGCTCATAAAATTATATAAAACTATTAAAAAAATATCATTAATTGTTTTTTGGTATATTAAGTTGTTGTAGATGAACTCAAAAGAAATAAAATTTAATAAAACAAGTTATTACTTGAACATTACTAGTTGAAGCCATTTTTAAAAATTGAATTTAACATGAATTTAAAACATATTTGTGTATTTTAATTCAACTGTGAACATATATTTTAGTTCATTTGAAGTATCAAAATGACTTGCATCATGGTCTAATATTGTCATTATTTTCTTAGTTTATTTCTTGAGAAGTCAAAATTGTTATCTTGTTAGCTATGTATGATAATAAACTATCCATATGAAAATATATACAAATTACATTACACACATGAACATTCAAAAACTAAAATAATAAGCATCCATAAGCTAAAATAATGTTCATGCATCCATAAACTATCCATGTATCAAAATACACAAGGTCTATACATCACATGTGAATATGTCCTGTGAAATGGGCCTGAAAATATACAAACTATCTATGATCCACTCTAGAAAGTATTTCTTGTAGAACCCTTATTTTTGTTCCACTATGTAGAGTGATTGCCCATAATCTAGAACTACAATATAACACATTCAAATTCAAATTAATTAAAACATTATTTGTATAAAATGTAGAAATTTTGAATAATATGACACTTATTCATAGAGATTATCCTGATTATACACTATTTGCAGAATGCATGCATAATACATAACCTCCTCTACATTGATCATCAATTTGCAGTATTAAAGAAACAATCACATGCACATATTGGAGCATCAAACACACATATCAACACAGTATGTAATGGGGAAAGCATACAGCTGAAAACCCCTCAACTATCTGTATATTATATTGATTGAGAACATGTAACAATGCATAGTACAATACTTCTCACAAGTACTCAGTACTATCTCCACCTGTTACACACAAACTAGCTCAAATCTGAATCAAGTCACTAGCTCAAATCTCCTCCGCTGTTTGCCTGCCTCCACTGCGCAATACCTGTTGAGAATAGATTGAGAATGGCTGATCCAAACTCGTATTTCCCCTGTGTTGCACTACGCAATCCTCATTGGCAATCTCAATCCATTGATTGTGCAAATCTCATGCACAACTATAGTCACAACTGACAGTTGTCTTCTTTCACCCACCTCTAACACTTGTCTCCACTGAATTGTCCATGCATTGAGTTAACTATGTATTCTTTAGTTGATTTATGAGTTAATAATTAGTGAATTAATTAATAATTAATTCACACCACTCATCACTAGTGTATTTGTCAGTTGGACTAAATACAACTAGTTCAACTAAGTCAAACTGAACACAACTCCATCAACTCCTCAATCAACTTCACCAAACTCAATCACTTAAGTTCTAACTGAAGTCCATCATGCAATAGCTCAACTAACCCATAGGAAAAGCATATTTCCTTCTGGCAGTTACATGTGCCACATCCGTAGCTCGAATTGAAGTGTTGCAAGAGGATAAGATAATGTTTATAGTCCAAATATTATTAAGAGCTAATAACATTCGACTGTTCTATTTTTTTACTGGCATTCTAAAAATAGACTCCGCCCATATGTCTAAAAATAGAGGTCCATCTATTTTTACCAACATGACCAATCATCCACAAATAGCATCCCGCAACTCATAGACCATGATCCATATGTCTAATAATAGACATAGTCTAAAAATAGACTTTGTGCCAAAAATAGCCAGTGGACCCACTTAGTGAAGGCGACTTCTTTTCACTAAGCTCCATCATCTTGTTGCATTTTCAACAAATTAGTAGGTTATTCAAACCAAAATCTTCCTGGTGGTTTCCTAAGGCAAGCCACACTCGATGGTTTCTTTATCCTTGAAGTAACTAAAGGAGGAGGAGAGTTCAACATGGGAAGGTTACTCAGTTGCATAAGCTATCATGGAAGTGTAGAGATTACCCTTGTTATGTGTTTCTTTAGAGAGTACAAGCACCATCACACCCCACATAAAGCCACACCCAGTGTTTCCTCAACCACTCCAAGTACCTGAGTATCTCTGTCTCCTGACCAGTAGCTTCAACAATCCACAAAATTCCAAATGGGTTCCTCAATTCAAGGAAAACCACTATTGGTGGATTCATCAGCCCTTGGCAAGCCACTAATCTCTATCGTCCACCAACAAACCTTCTTGGTTTCTTCAACTAGTCTATTTTAGTTTGAGTTTTCCCTCTTTGTCAAATGTCTTTTTCACGTTCCCTTCCTCTTCACGAGGAAATATTTTTTCTGTTCCCCCTTATTGACACTTTCTCTTCGTGAATGAATGAATGAATGAATGTTTCTAAGAGCCTCTTTTCCTCCCACTTATTTTCAGTTCCAACCAGCCAATTTTCTACTTCCCCTCGTGGTCTACGTGAACCAATTTGTGGACAACCAACCACTCTTTCCATTAATTCTTTTGTCCTTCCTTCTCTGCATGTGCATAATGCAAAACACGCATAATGCCGACAACAAAAGGACCCCCAGCTCATTCGCATAGCCTTCATAACCAGTGGGGTGGTGTCACATCTTCCCCACACTCTCATTTTTTTTCTTACCTATTATTTGCAACCAATTGGCCACTCCTCTTGTGTGGTTGGGCCACATTGATCCTCTTCACAAAGCTATAATTTTTCATTAAAATTTGTCCTTTATTGGTTTTTTTTTTCCTCTAAGGAAGCATGGTCCTTGTCCTATTTTCTAGATCCCTATTAATGGAATAATCCAACCCATTAAAACCACTTAGTCGGTCCATAATTGATATTTAAGATGACCAAATCCTCAAGAAATCTCCCTCCTCAAACTCTAGGATTTGTGTCCCTTCCTCTCAACCTTTTCATTTATTTTTTGGTTAATAATTACAAGGAATTATTCACAATGTTTACAAGGGGAACTAGCCCACAAGGGATGTCCTAGAGGGTACCAATTCTTGATGCGTAATCTTGTTCAATGCTCTATAGTTTATACACATTTGAGAAGTCCCATACTTCATTGATACAATTATGATAGGTGATCCACAAGGTGAGGTACTTGGTTGAATCGCACCTTGGTCCAACAACTATTGAAACTTATTCTTCACTTCATTTTATTTTGGAATAAACTTCATATGCTTCCCAATAATTGGAAATGGGAAGTCTAGAAATAAATAAAAATCATGCTCCACTCCCTTCTTAGGTGTTATCACTTTAGACTTATAGAACACCACCCTATATTCCTATAGTAGCTCCTCCAATCAATGTTCCTACTCTTTAGTACACCCTTATAAGGATGCATTTACTCTTACTGATTCATCAACAAATTGATTTTCTCTTATGAAAATTAAAATAAATTTCTTACTCGAACTAATTAACTTATTGTCTTTATCAAGTGTTGTCGGTTGTCTCTCTGCATGAATATTGTATCCCTCATATACATGTGTTGAGCCTCAACCTTGCACCTTCCTACACACCCTCTTAACCCTCATACTCCATTCACTTCACTCATCCAGTGGTTGAATCATTGCATTATAGTTTAAAAAGGACTGTTTACATGGTTTTCTAACTATACTGATGTCTGTTGTTTGGTTTAGTCTTTTGTTCATGCAACTGCAGAAACTTGTCAATTTCCGCAGCCAGCACAGGTTTCCGCAGCCCGCACAGGTTTTCACAGCCATTTTGTTAAAGGCTGTGCTCCAGGTGTCTTCTGAAGGAACAGGCCATATGGGAAAGCTCCAGATGGCATGTACATGGATCGTGTCCCTTTGAATCGACCAAATCATCATTTTGAAGCCGCGGTCAACCTAAGTCAAAGACATGGCCAACCGAAGAGTCCAGCGGTGGCACGTTACTGTTAAAGGCACGTGAATGAAACGTGGCCTAGTTCCAAGCTCACGGAGGCTCCAGCGCATCTGAGGATCGTTTTTGAACAACAAATCTAACAGCCCACCACTTCAGTGTTTAAGAAGCATAACGACAGTTAACTAGATCTCGGCTCATGAGATCTACGTGTCCATGGCACGCAGTTAATAGCCTAAGTTGTTGATTAATTAGCTGTAGGACTTTTACATTATAAATAACGCGTTTCCAAATGCTGTAAAGAGACTTTTGCTGCATAGAATTTCTGAGCTATTATGTAATTTCCGCACGCCGTTGGTTATACCACCCCACTGTTTTACATGTTACTGATTTGAATACATGAGTAGACTGTTCTGAAGATAATTTTGTGATCATTTGATTGGCTGAAGTGGCAGAGGGCCCCTGCATACTAAAGCCCTATAAAGTATTTGTTTAAGTTTCTTTATGCTTTTATTTTTTCATTAGTTTGTACATAAGATGTTATGCTTTATGATTTCTGCTGTTTATATCTTTGTCTTTATAAACTGATCAGTGTTTTTTGCAGGTCCTTTTAGGCAGCCCGAGCAATCTTTTATTTGCTTTAATAACTCTTGGCATATGTGATCATCTTGTCCTGTCTGCTAACCTTTATTTTCTGCAATTTACATTCAGCATTGTCCTTTTCAAATCGTTATTTGTTTATTTCTTTTTCTGCTAAATTAGGTGTCATACTACTTAATAATTTTATGATTTCTTTCTGTGGTCAATGACTATATCAGCAAGAGATCAGAAGATCACTAACGGTGGTGTGATTTAAGTGTCATATTACTTACTCATAGTTGTTTCCATAAAGTAGATTGAGCTCTATGGTAAAGAACTAAAGGAGTCTAAGTAGTGTGATTAAATTCTTTTTATATTTAGTTATCATATTGCTTGTTATGTTCATAATTACTTCCCCAAGGTAGATTGAGCTAAGGGGTAAAGGATTTGAAGAATCCAAGTAGTATGATTAGTTTCCTTCTGCAATTTATTTTCTTTAACAGTTAAATATCATATTGCTTGTTATGCTCATGATTACTTCCCTAAGGTAGATTGAGCCAAGGGGCATAGGATCTAGAAAGCTCAAGTAGTGTGAGTTAACTGCTTTACTTTAGTTTAATTTGTTTTCCAAGTTTTTTCCTTCTTTTCATTTTCAGCAGCAAGGATACTGGGCCATTGCCATTAGTTCGCTTTTTGATTGGTCTCATTTCAGTTATTGTAAAGCTTTCTTTTGAGCAATTTTCAAGCATAGAAATCATAACCATTCACACTCCACACACTTCACACTTCACTTTCATCACCACACAGTAAGAAAAGAATAAAATTCAAAAACAAACTAAAAAAGCTTAAAACGACAAAAACTTAAGAAAATGGTTATCTAAGTACATATAGTACACCTCACTTCGTCAGTCTACGAACCCCGGGTTGACAATATAAATAGCAATTTAGATCACACTAAATTGACTAAACATTTTTGGCGCCGTTGCCGGGGAAGTGAAATTAGGTAGCCAATTTTC
>APFE030102811.1:13406-25797 GCA_000404065.3 Pinus taeda | reverse complement strand
CTTCATGAAAACTTCCCTGCCTTGTTTCCTCAACAAATTAACCTATGCATACGTCCTCTGTTTTTCCAGTTCCCTTCTCTGAAGATCTAGTTTCCTGTACAATTCAATAACTTCATTAGGAGTAGATTTTGGAAACTTCACACAACCTTTTATACCTTCAACGACTCTGGAGCAATCATCAGCTAGTTCAACATTTTGATTAGACTCTTCCGTCTTCACTTTCTCACCATTGCTCTGAACAGTCTTTTGTACATCCATCACCTGCTCCAAGTACTCCTTTTCTCCAAATAACAAGGTTTTTGAATCAATCTTCTGTCCTGGTACATCTTCCAGCAAAGGCAACAATGTGTGATTGACACCATCCTTTCCAAATTTGTAGATGTTCCTCTTCCCATCATGCATGGTTTCTCTGTCATATTGCCAAGGTCTTCTAAGCAATATGTGACACGCGTCCATAGGCATCACATCACAACAATTTTATCTTTATATTTGCCTACTTGAAATTCTACTTCACACTGTTCACTTACCAGCAGTTGATGTCCCTTTTTCAGCCATGACACTTTATAAGGTGTTGGATGCTTCATTGTCCTCAGCTTCAATTTCTCCACTACTTCTGTAGAAACTAGATTATCAGTGCTGCCACTATCAATGATCATCTGGCAAAATTTTCCTTGGACTTTACACACTGTCCTGAATAAAGCCTTCCTTTGTGGTGGTTCAGTCACCTCCTTTGCTGACTTAAGTAAAACTTTATTAAGTACCAGAGACTCTCTGCTTTCTGGTGTATCCACTTCTTCTGTTACTGCTGCCACTGGTACCTCTTCCTCAGCTGGAGCAACAATTGCATTCCTCTGCTTTATTTTTACACTCTCTAGGCACTCAAAAGCTCTATATCCCAGCTTATTGCATATGTAGCATCTTACTTCTCTGCCTCCTCCTCTGCCTCCTCTTCCTCTGGAAAAACTCCCTCTGCCTCTTGCATCACCTCCTGTGGATGCATGCTGGGTTGAGCTATTGCTAGCTCTTTCTGAAGGTGCTGTAGATCTTCCACTACCACCTTGACTTTCCTTTCCTCTGAAAGTCCCTCTCCCTCGGGCAGACTGCTTCCTCATGAGTTTTTCTTCAGCCTTCAGTGCTATCTAATAGGCTTCCTCTACTGTTTTTGGAGACAGTAAACTTATCTCATCCTGAATGTCCATTCTGAGGCCATTCATATATCTTGCCACCCTCTCATCTGTATTCTGGGCTTCTCCAGCTCTTATGCTCACCTTATAGAATTATTCTGTATATTCCTTCACTGTTAAGTCTCTCTGCCTAAGATTTTGCATTTGCCTAAATAATGTCTGCTGATAGTTACTGGGCAAAAACTTACCTTTTAACTTCGCTACCATTCTGCTCCAATTCTTGATTGGCTGCTTACCGAGTCTCCTCCTTTCTGCCTGCACACCGTCCCACCAGAGCGCTGCATGGCCTTTTAGTTTGGTGACAACAAACTTTACCTTCTTCTCATCTTCCAATTCTTCATAATCGAAAAATTTCTCCATGCTGTTAATCCAGTCGATTAGTTCTTCTAGATTTAGTCCTCCTTGATATACTGGTACTAACTGGTTCCATGGCCTGGCTGTGGATTTCATCACTGACTGAAAGAGCTTCATCTCAGGAGAAATCTCTACCGCTTCCTCCTTAGTAGCTTCAGCTTTGGGTTCACTCACGTCTCCATCATCTATATTCCTGACGGAGGTTAGCGCATCCAATCTAGCTCACAACTCTGCTATGCTTTCCATTATTTCCGCGTTTGCACCAGGCTGTCCTCTTCCACCACGTCCTCGTCCTCTTCCAACCTTGAAAGCCATCCTTCTCCTGCTCCTGAGATTCAACTCTATGTCAGTGGCTGGCTTTGATACAACAAATGATGGACCGGTCTCTGGCTCTAATGAAAATCGCTCCAATTTGAGAACAATATCTTGAATACCCAGCTCTGTCTCCCTTGGATCATGCATTTATAGTGGGAATGCATCTACATGATCCCAACAATCATAAACTAAACTCATGTAACTGCAACTTTGTAAGAGGATATCCATGAAAAAAATGTACGCACCACAATTTTGAAAAACTTTACAATTAAGCAGTCATCAAATTAACAATATTCTGCACAAGCGGTTGGAACATATATACCCACAGTCCTTCAAAATAGAGACAATGCATATAACCATCGCACAACAATTTTAATGCGCATTTCAATCTTCACCTGTAGTATTATAATAATGCCAACCTTTAACGTATCTCCTATGAGCTATCCATATAGTATCCACCATGAACTTAATGCTATCTACCGGTTGCAACTCAAATTCTAACGCACAGCAGTTTAATTATGTATTCTATTGATGACCGGAACACAGAATTTAAATACGCCAACCTATGCTTAACTTGCCACGGGATTATGCCGCGCCTCAACACATTTATACACAAGGGTTTGCTGCCATGGGTTAGTGCCACGCAAAATCCAAATTTAAAGTTCCACTGCCAGTAATTCACATAGTTCTGTCGTTTTATCGGATTTATGAACGCACAGTATCACAATGTTCTACCAGCATTCAAATGAAGTTCTAAACGTAGGGTATTAGAAATCCGCACAGCATACAATACCATTGTATAGGAGTTGCGCACGCACAACAAAGGTTAAAACACACGTTCAGTCTTTTATTTATTAACAATACCAACAAAATTACATATGAACTGTTCAGAAATTACACACAGTCACTACATAAATATTCTGCCTCCACAGATACGCGCACTCTTCATCCTTCAAGACACTGTTTTTTATTCATTACAGAGCTGCAATTCGACTTTTTTTCCTACTGTCCATGCACACAATATATCTATAATTCTGGAGTTTTTACATGAGAGAAATTCCCTCATTGGCAGACAAGTTTGGTATCTTTTCCTTTTTCATGCCTAGCTGCCTTATTACAACAGTAGCTATACATAGTAATTTAGAGCTTTTCTTTGTTTTTTTATAACAACAAACTTAGCATGCCTTATTCTAGGCCTATCTGGAAAAGATGGCATGTTTTTCTTCTCCCCATCTAGTTTCTAAATTTAACTAAAAAACATAGAAACAACAGGCAAAGGATCCCACTCCTTGCCTGTGGATAATATTTTTGATTTTTTTGGAATAAATCAAAAGATTTTTCCCCTTCAGTCACATGCGCCTGCATCAGTATCTACTCTACGACATCCATTTCTCCCCCTTTTAGTTTCATAGCAACAATGCTTTGTAGATTGTTCGGTAAACCCGATAGCACCAAGTTTTCCCTGGAATGGCTCCCATTAATAGATGCAACCATGAATGCAACGATAATGATCTGGGCTCAAATTTTGTCAGATAATTTAGCAAAGGCCATTATGGAATATAGGAGAAAAAGAAGTCCCTCTTTAAGAGTTTGTCCCTCATTTTTTATGAGTTCTTTTGTAATGGATTCAATCTGTTTTAGTTCTAAATTTCCCATTATGGGATGGAAGTGGATTGTTCAAGACCCACTTCCTACCCATGTGTATCACAAGACTATCAGAATCTCAATTTCACCCCCATTTTTTTAAAATTTGTCAAGGAGTCATGCTAGCCATCCATAAAGAAATATAGAATAGAACCGCCCCTAGGTTTTCTAAAGAGGCTAAAGTGGATATCTTGCCAGTAGATAGATGTTTTGGGGAGGAGACGTTTATCTATATCAGAGTATTTGATAGCATTGCTTCACCGCATGTTCTCCCATATTATGTCCCCGACAAATTATTGGCCAGAGAAATAGCCTACCAAACAGCAGGGGAAGGTTGATTAAGCAGAGGACTGAAGGAGAAGAAGAATGTCATTTGGCCTACATTTCCATTACAATGTGGTGCATTCATGCTACATGATTTTGGACATGCATGCAAAGAAGAAAATATTATTAAATCTCTAAAATTAGCTACATTTCCAGGAAGGAAGTATGACCAGAATGACACTGTTAAGAATTTTACTACTATGGTGAAAGTAAAACCATTCACACACGAAGCAGACCCCTTTGATGACCTCTTCCTATAGGCATAAACATACTCACAAGTGTTTCATTTGGCATTGAAACATTTTACACCAGATGATCTTAGAGCTTTCCATGTATATAGGGAGAAAATATTATTGAAGGTCCCATTGGACCTATTGCAGATAAAACCAATAAGGGAGCCAACTCTCAGTGTAAACTTGGATGACAACTCCAAAGAACACTATGAAGAAGGAACCCAAGGCAGATCTACGCATGAGTTAGATCACTCAGAGAAGAAATCTCAAAATAGAGGAGGACATACAAATAATGACTCCGAAAAGGACACAGCTGGAACTATAGAAGAGACTGTCGAGCAAACTTTACCAAAGAAATAATCATAAATTGTCTCTGCATCAACTCAGTCTAGAAAGAGCCCAATTATTGACTTGGAACAGGAATTGGAATAGTTTAACAAGAAGCTTCACACAGATTCAAACCTTGAGCAAACATCTAAGATATAGACTCCTAAGCAGACCTATCATAAGTCAAATCTGGAAACGACAGAGGAAGTAGTTAAGGACACTCAAAATGTTGAAATCATTCATGTTACGCCCACTTCAGAAATTGTTTTGAGAGTTGAAGAAATACCTCCACTAGATGTATTTTATAGTCCCACCCACAAAGCTTTTGTCAAGAGATAGAGGAAGAAAAGAAAGATGGATGTTGTAACTGCTATAACTTATGAAAATGAACCAATGGACATCGTTCGGAAGGACTCACTCTTGGACCCATATGAAAATATCAAAAAATTATCGCAATACATAGGAGCCTATGCCACAACAACTATTGACAAAGTGATAGAGGTCCAAATGCTGCTTAAGGAAAAAGAACAAAGAATTTGTTGTTAGAACAAAAGTTAGCTCAGGAAAAATCCAATCAGCAAGAAGAATTACAAGTATCCCATCTCTACCAGGAATTTGAACAAATGAGAATACAAAATGAGTCCAGCCTAGTAGAAAGAGATGCATAGATACAAGCTATAATAGATAAGTTTAAGGATAATCTGCAAATCGATGAGTTCATAAAGGAAGCACTCAGTCTTAAGTCCCAACTGATGTAGCAGAAGGAAGTACTTTTCCAGAAGTTCACAGTTAAGTGCTTACTGCGAAACCAGTGATAAGTTAAAAAGCCAAGCTATGACATGAGACATGAATATGATGAAATCCATAAAAGGATTTCTGAGTTTATCACTTGGAAAGAATTAGAGGATGGGAGAAAGGCTGATTTCTCAAAGCTGGAGGAATCTCACAAAGACATCCTTTTCAGAGATTGGGATTCTCAGTTGAAGCAAGAAGAAAGGGCAACAATGATAACAATGACAACAACGAACAACATAATTGAAGCCATTAACGAAAATCTACACACTACCAACCTGGTTACAGAATGTGTACTAGGATTTCTTCTTAATATCAAACAGTTAGAACAATAGTGAACGCAGGTGGTGCAGGAAAAGGAGGAGGTCATCAGATAGCTAAGCAGGCTAAATTGGGAAGCATACTGGTAGTTTTTAGTGAAACCATATAGTCAGTGGATGGCTTTGAGGTGCTTAACAACCTCAACACAAAAGATGGTAACACTAACAAACACTATATTTGTTGCGCAGTTAAAATCTGTGATTAGCCAACCGACTCAGCTCAAGCCTATGACAGATATTTACGATCTCAGGGAACAAGTGCAAAGGAGTTAATCATTTAGTTTATTTTTATTTTAGTTTTATTTTCGCATAATCTGAGGAAGGTTGTTTAAACCTCCTCAACTATTTTTTGTAATAATTTATTTTAGGACCTATAGTTTAGTATTTAAACCCCTCTCATGCATTTAGAGAGGGTTCTAGCAAATTTATCAGAAACATTCTTTGAAACATTGCACTTCTGTGCTTTTGAGGAGGCTCTGATGGAATGAATGGAACAAGATCTATTTTCTTTCAAATATCTAGCATGCTCTACTAAAATGCACTTTTGTACTCTTAGAATGTGTTGGATTGATTGAGATTGGATTAATATTGTTGAGACACATGAGCAGGACTCATCATATATGGTACTTTTTATCTTATGATCTTGTTTTATTTATGTATTAGGAAATACTTCTTCTTTAAATTGTTTATTGTGTGACGGTATGAATTACAGTTAGCATTGTTGCACTTTTTTATGATGTTGGCTTTGACTTTATTCTGAATATATGAACGATTTTATATGCGATATATCTTTCATAATAGTTTTGTCTAACTATTTATCCAAAACTATTATTGTTAAACGATTTCACTTCTTATTGCGGTTGAATGATCTATATTACCAATTTTTGTAGGACATCATTGTAGATCGCATATTGTATTTAATTCCTAGGTATATTTATAGCGAAACAATGTTAAACTAGGATATATGCATGTGTTTGTTAGTTAGATTAGATTAGACTTAGCTCAAGAATTCTCCCATTACACCATATATCACCCCACCAACACAATGAAAATATTTTCTGGGAAACTATTCCCATTATCCCCAGTCGGAGCCACTACACCAAATGGAAAAGGAGCTGCTAACCAAGGTCCCGACCGAGTGGTTTCCCCCATGTTGTCACAACGAATTTCGAGGCTTCAACATTTTGGCACTAGAAGGAGGACCTAACTATGAATGGAAAGTAAATTCAAATCAATAGGCCATTCTAAGAGTAAAACTCCCTAACCATCTCCTCTAACTTCTCAATATCATTCCAAATCTCGAAATACTAAGCGAGAAGTTGTAAAGAACCCTTTAGAATCCACTATTGTGATTTCAAAGAAGTCAAATCAATATTCTTCTATAGAAAACCCTAAATTCTAGTCTTTGATCCATAAACTACAAGGGATTTTAATATCTCAAGAAGAATCTGAGTTATCCCAAGCTAGTGTTTCTTCTTAGTTCCCCTCATCTCAAAGGTTAACTAGAGCATAGAGTGAAAAGTTTCGGATTCCCCCATTTGAGTTCCCTCTACCAAACTGTAAGAGAGCTAAGAAAACACAATCTGAATCCCATAGTGAGGTTCTCTCATCATCACCTCAAACATCCTCATTCATTCGATCCACTTCATCACAAAATGAACCATCCGCCTCACAACTCGAGATCATGGTTTAAACTGGTACTGGAAAACCAGCCTCCTCTACCCAATCACCTTCAAATACAGGACCATCTTCCTCTACACAGATACCTATGATGGCTCAAAACCCACAAAGGCCATGGACAAATCTAGGAGTTTTACGGGAGGACCCTTACATCCATTTCCAACCCATCCAGGAAATTGGTTACCAAAGTTCAATCCTAATGATGGCTTACTAGCTGAAGAATGCATAAATAATTTTATGTTGTTCATAAACCTAAATGAAGTAGTGGAAGAAGATTTATTTGTAATATTATTCCCTTATACCTTACAAGGATCGACAGGGTCGTGGTACTTTTCATTACCATTAGGTTCCATTAATAGTTGGGATGCCTTTCAAGAGTAGTTCCTAACCAAGTTTGGAGATGACAGATCAACGACTACTCTTATCAATGATCTCTCCAAATTGAAAGCCAAACCTAGAGAAATGATGAAGAACTTCAATTCACATTTTAACAAGTGATTTAATAAAATCCCAACAACATCTAAGCCCAACGATGAAGTCCAAAATGAATGGTACATTTCTTCCCTCCCCTCAAACACACCTATTTTTGTTGATAGGGCTGCGAAGCTAACTTTGGTAGAAAACATGAAAGAAGCCATAACTATAGAAAAACGTATTCTAGCCTTAGATAAGAAAAATGCATTAGAATAAAGAAAATCCAAGAAAGTAACTTTTAGGGACGAATCCAAGAAAAAACCACCTAGAGATCCTTTTGATCTTGAAGGTCTACAAAAATTCCTTAAAACCATGTCCAATGAAATGTTTGAGATCAGGAAATATGTAGCAGAGACTTCCTCAAAGAAATATTTCAGACCATACAAAAGAAATCCCCCCTCTGACACTAAGCCTCCAAGCACCATATCAAATGTTGAATCGAATGTGGAGGAAGATGAAGTCTCAACAACAAAAAAACAAATAGATGATGAAGAAGTAGTCAAGTTATAAGGGATGTGGAATTTTATCCACAAGAAGCACTACCTATTGCAACCAGGAGTAGAAGCCCTGTTGATTTTCCACAAACAAATCCAAAGTAGAAGGTATCAACTCCATATCCCAAAGAAAAAACAATAGGTAAGAAATCTTCATCTAAATCCACTCAAACCATCATTCTCAAACAAATTATTTACCTTCAGCTGAAACCCTACTAGTCCCTGACGAAATGGACTACGACATAGTAGAAGATATGAAAAAGACTAGGGCAAGCATTACATTCCATGACATTAGCAAGTTAAAACATCAACATATTATATTTCTCAAAGATCTAAAAGCAATCCCTACTTCTCCGCTTCCCACTGCTATAATCTCACAAGCTTCCCAAGAAATAGGAAGGCCTCCTAATACATCATTAGTGAGAATCATTAGAGAGAATCAGCCCTACCAATATTGGTCTAATAGGTGGAAGATCCAAATTCCATACTCCTCCATTCTTTTTAACTTTTGAAGTTTTTAACAAGAATATACACAACTGTTTAGTTGATTGTTGAGCTTCATCCAACATCCTACCAAGAACAGGTTGTGCAAGATTAAATGTGGAGCCCCACATATCTATTGTTCGCATTGTGTAGTTAGAACAATCCCAAGTCGAAGTTATATGAGAGCTCAATCAAGTCACGGTTAGACTCTCATCAAACCCTAAAGTGTGTCAAGTCATTGACATTCTTGTGCTTGATATCCCCGACTTCTACAGTTTAATCCTTAGTAGAGTCTGGTTTTTAAAGTTTCATGGCTATTTTGCAACTGACTGGTCCCACATGTGGTTTCCCTATAATGGCAAGCCAAATCAAATAAGGGTTGGCCGTGAAAATAATAAAAAGTATATCGTTACAGAATTAGAGGGAGAGAATGAGCCATCCACATATAGCAACAATATCATCGAAAACTACTCAGTTGAATCATTTCTAGGAAATTTTAATGCAAATACTTCACCCTTCTTGGAAAATTATGCTATATCACAAGTTGAAATTTTTTCTCAAGGAAATACTTCTAAGTGTATAAATTTTGTAGATAAACCTGTAGTTATATGTTTACTTTGAAAATGATTTTTTGACGGATCCAAATCTAACGACGGAGCCAAAGCGAGATGCATATTAGTTAGCCCAGAAGGGGAAAAAACTATGTTAACATGTAGGCTTGAATTTTAATGCACAAACAATATTTCCGAATATGAAGCATTGGTTCAAGGGTTGTATAAAGCCATCGGCCTTAATATCAAACATCTTCAAGTGTTTGGGAATTCAGAAATTGTGATAAACTAGGTATGAAATACTATACACTATTTGTTTATACATTTGAAACATTATTAATCATTAGTCCAGGACCTCGCTTCTCACTTTACAATTTTTATATTTTTCCCCTATCCCAAGACTCGAAAGTGAAAGTGTCGATCTTTCACTAATGTGGCATCCAAGCTCATTCTACCAAGACATTATAACCCTGATCGCTTTTCTATTGAATTTATTTTTAGGCCTTCTATTCCTGACAATATCACCAATTGGCGAGTCTTTAATAATGATCTAGATATCATAAGCTTTCTAACATCTGAAAGCTCTTATGACGACCAGATAATAGATGAAGATCAACATGACTCCCAGCATAAGCAAGAAATGACTATGAATTCCATATCTAAGTTTTTGGTTAAGATGGAGGACTTATATGACCTCAAGGACAGATTCAAAAAACCCACTAACTCAAAACTCCAAAGTTCAACTTTGAGGTTTGCATTAGTTGATCTTGGAACTGACTTTAAGCCTCAGAATATCAATCTAGGACTTGGTCTTACACTAGATGAAAAATCAAGCTTCATTTATTTGTTGAAGAAATACATGAATTTCTTTGCTTGGAACTATAAATACCTTAAGACATATGACACTTCCATAATTCAACATACCATCCCCATGATATCTAATGAAAAACCCGTGCAGCAAAAGATAAGAAAGATCCATCTGAATTTAGAAAATTAGATTAAATATGAATTAAATAAGCTTCTCAAAGCCAAAATTATATTTCCTGTCAGGCACTCAAGATGTGTTTGAAACCTTGTTCTAATAAGAAAAAATAATGGTGATATTTGAATATGTATAGACTTTCACAATGTCAACAAAGATTGTCAGAATAAAAACTTCCCATTACCTCCAATGGAACAAATACTGTAATCAATTGCAGGCTCAGAACTAATTTCTTTTCTGGATGGATTCTTAGGTTATAATTAGATTCTAGTACATCCAGATGACCGGCTAAAGACTACGTTTCGAACCAAATGGGGCACCCATGCATATCAAAATATGCCATTTGGGTTAATCAATGATGGTGCCATATTTCAGATAGCCATGGACACAACTTTCAGAGGATTGGTGAATAAATCAGTAGTAGTCTATTTGGATGATATAAGTGTGTACTGAAAAAGGTGTGGTAATCATTTCAAAGATTTAAAACAAATCTTTGAGCATTGTCAGAGGTATGGAATTTCTCTCAAACCAAAGAAATATTTCTTTTCTTTAAGTGAAGGAAATCTCCTCGGATTTATTGTATCCAAAGAAGGAATTCACATTGACCCTGATAGGATAAGAGAAATTTCTCGAATCCCTTTACCTTATAACAAGAAATCCATGCAATCTTTCCTAGGATAGATAAATTTTGTCAAAAGATTTGTCCCTGACTTTTTGCGAATTGTTTTACCTCTCCAATCTATGATCAAGAAAAATTCTCTTTTCAAATTGGGACATACTGAGCATGAAGTCTTTGATCTCATTAAACAAGCAATCTTAAACTCTCCCTCACTAGCAACCCAAATTTTCCTAATCATTTCATTTTATATACCTTTGCTTCCAAGAAATCATATCTGGCTATATTAACACAGGTCTGTTGAGCCTCCATTTTGTCCAAATTTTCATGATTTACATGAATAATTTTATGCCTGTACTAAGTGTCTATAATCATTATTATTTGTTTAACGCATTATTAAGTTATCATTTATAGGCATTTAGAGCTGACAGTTGTTGATCTATGAACTCTTCTTGTTTTGTTAAAGTAATGTGAAAATGCCATTAGTGTTAGGCTATTTTGTGGTAGGTGATAATATTCTTGTAGTAGAAGTTCCTATATTACTTGTGCCTGCACCAACTCTGCCTGCACCAACATGCCTACACCAGCATGTCTGCACTAATTTGGGGCTTTCATACATTGATACATTTCTAGGCAAATATGAAAGAGGTTTTTTGTTCAAAATGGTGTTTGAACATGGGAACATAAGCTAAGATACACCCAGGTCAGATGGATATATGTTTAGGCAATAATTAATTCCTTAGCCCCAAATTCACAAAAGTTTCTAGAATGCCAACTTCCACCTCGATTTCTGTGCATGAGAAGGTGAATAGAGAAATTATGGAACATGGGTTTTGATCCCAGTATAGTAGATTGAAAAAGCCTTATTACACTAAAATTTGTCACCATGACTATTTGCAGTTAGTATGGCTCCATCAACAGTCATACTATCCTCCTTGGCAAGCCTCATACCTCTACTCTCCATGTCAAACTTCAAGAAAGAGAGAAAGTCATTAAAAACATGTTTATCTCTGGGTACGTAGTTTCTCTCTACCTTACCTGCGTGTACGCATCCCAAGTTCACAATACCTGCATCCTTGCACGCTCTGTATGTAAAGGGGTGGGTGCGTACCCCTGTAAAGGTCAAAAGGTGCGAGTTTGATCTTAAAAAAGTTACTTGTGGTCATTTCTACAGCTTTCTATAAGCTTGTTTGGCGTGTATTTAGCGCCTCCAGATGGTTCATATATCCCTATGAAAGAGGAACTTATCCCATCAAGAGAGGAGCTACCCCATCCAAAAGAGGGGATTATCCCATTGATGTTGGACCTGATTAACTTCCTCTAGAGCATTATAAATACAGGCATTGGGCCATAGGAGGGGAGGTTGAAAGCTGAACATTCCAAAGGGTAGATGCTGCTGGAATTAGGACTTCCTTGTAGAAGCTTGTGAGGAAAGATTCCCATCCTTTCTTGTTTCATTTGGAAGTGGGTGAGCTTATCAAAGTAAAGGAAAACTCTTGCTGGACCCTGGGAGGAACTTGCACAACACCAAGGCTCAGGTTGTAATGGTTTCTTTTGTTTCCTATTTAATACAAATAAGTCCATTCTTCTCAACAATTTGTTATTAATGAGTTGTTTC
>APFE030102803.1:0-21609 GCA_000404065.3 Pinus taeda | reverse complement strand
TGGCATATTTAATCATTACATAAACGTAATCTTGCTGACAGTATTTGATATCATAATCATAATGCACGCATGTCCAACCTAATTATTGTAATTAGACGTCTCTAAATCCAACAGAAAAAAAAAGGTGTTTTATTTCTAATTAAAGCTAATAGTTCTTTATGTATCATAAACTCATGATGAAAATTCGAAGAAAAAAAATTGAAAAATAAAACTTTTAAAATAGTTTATAAAGTTATGAAGATATCGTTGTTATTACAGATTCTGAACGTCTGGAAACATTTGCAATTGCATGTGTGATTCTGACACGTCACTGATCACTGCGTTGTATTATGTGAAAGTGAAACTTGAACGGTTGAATACCATTATTAAGTTGCAGAAGAATGAGATTTAAAAAATAAAAAAATTTAAAATTTTTAGATACATTAGAATTTCAACAATTAAGTTTTATCATTCAGTGAATGCATTATATTATGTGAAAGTGAAACTTGAATGGTTGAATACCATTATTAAGTTGCAGAAGAATGAGATTTAAAATATATAAAATTTTAAAATTTTTGGATACATTACAGAATTTCAACAATTAAGTCTTATCATTGAGTGAATGCATTTCATTCATAACTAAAATACCAAAAATACTTAAAATCAGAAAAATTCTACTTAAAAGTTGTCTTGGGAAAATATAATGTTGCTTCACTTATCTATATTTGAGTACAACAATAAAAAGCATGCACAGCAATTATTTGTCATATTTGTCAGGTCAAAAGAAAATTATAGGGTTATCATCAATAAAACGAAATTCATATGTTACCCAATTGAGTCAATAGAATATAGAATTGACTAAGTTACTCTACATAATACATATCAAATATATTTCCAGGTATTTTAAGTTTTTGTTGTGTAATTCTGAGTATGAAAGTATCTTCAAATATTACCGACATAATAAATATCAAATATATTTCCAGGTGTTTTAAGTTTTTGATAGAATATAGAATTGACTGAGCTACCCTACATAATACATATCAAATATATTTCCAGGTATTTTAAGTTTTTGTTGTGTGATTACGAGTATGAAAGTATCTTTAAATATTACCGACATAATAAATATCAAATATATTGCCAGGTGTTTTGAGTTTTTGCTGTGTTATGAGGATGAAAGTATCTTGAAAGCTTACTCCTAAGTCAAACTCTGTTCGGCCCTGCTGATGAGCCACATTAACATAGTCATAATTCATATTTTCTGAATATGAGTCAAGCTCACAGATAGTCAAATTCACCAACATCAGGGCTTCTTTGTTGGACGAAAGGATCTCACATGATAGTTTGATTGCTTTCTAATTTGACTTTGAACTATATTTATATTTTATTATTAATGCGAGAATAAAATAAGGTGCCTTATTTCTAAGAGGCTAATGGTGTCTTTATGTATCATAAACTCATCATGAAAATTCGGAAGAAAAAAAGCCTCTTAAAATGGTTTATAAAGTTAGGAAGATATCGTTGTTATTACAAAACTTTGTGGAACACTGTAAGAGAGTGAGGCCAAAAGTTACGAAGATATCGTTGTTATTACAAACTTTGTGGAACACTGTAAGAGAGTGAGGCCAACATCTGGAAACATTTGGAATGGCATGTGTGATTATGACACGTTAGTGGTTCCTGCATTGTATTATGTGAAAGTGAAACTTGAATAGTTGAATACGATTATTAAGTTGCAGAAGATTGAGATTTAAAAAATATAAAATTTTCAGATCATTCAGTAAATGCAATTCTGGTCATTGTGAAGGAATATATAAAAATGAATGTTTTCTGTATCATATATATAAACCTCAAAATGAAAAACCTAACTTGTTTTTAATCTAGTTGAACTTTGAAGGGATCAAGAATTTTTTGCAGAGGTGATTTTATGGTTTTATAAGCTTATTTTTAAAGGGGAAAACCATAGGAGCACTGTGCAGGCTGAAGACAACAGAATGAGGGAATAATCTTGAAACAAGGGAGAAATATACAGACAGGCAAGCCATAATTGGAACCTGGTAGATAGAGAAAAACTGAATGAGAATATGAATTTGGAATAACAAAACTGTGAAAATTCCAAAGGAGATCATGTCCCAATTTAGCTAGTAGGGAAAGCAAAACCCAAACTTGCACCCGGCCAAATGAATCAAATGTCAATCTAAACACGAGGAGCACAGATATAGTAAACTGGGGAAACAATTGGTCAAGGGTGTGCTCTTACCTTGAAGAGATTTCTCGCCTAGTACGCTGGCGTCGTGCAAAAAAAACAAGGGTTGTGTGTTAATATGGCCCAACAGTATAAAAGTTTATCCACAGAAATAATAAATTATAGAAGGGGCTTGGAAAAGGAAGGCCATATTTTCTTATTACGTGGGAGGACAAGGCATCGAGGTTCAGATCTTGAGCTATTGCTAGATAAGGCTAGCCCTGTCATTGGTACCGAACCTGTAAAATTGAGGAAAATATAACAAGAAAAATGAGCATGTTACCACAAAAGCTCGAAAACGTGAAGGCAGGTTAAATTTCTTTTGGAGATGGTTCACAATACTAACCATTCTCTGCATTGGGGTTTTTCGCCGTTCAACCAAAGTAAATCAAAGTTTTTCTCTTATTTCTTTTTGATAGGGTTTCCAATCGATTATGGGAAACCATTCTGGAACGAGGTGAGACACAAAAGTTAACCCTCGAATTTCACACACGGACGTCGAACAATTTGAAAGGGACACTCTGGTCAAGAGTTGGGGCAGGGTCCCGAGGATACTTTGATGAGAGAATGCAGAAAATCCATAACGGCATGTTCCCGAAATAGTGAAGGAAGTTTGTTGTTGTTCACTGGTCTTGAAACTGGAAGTAGATGGCGGAAGAAGTTAAAAAAATTCATTAATTCACAAACGAAATTACATTGAATACTATAATAAACCATTCCCCATACCTAACGAGTTGTTCCTCATGGAGTCTGGTAATGAACAGGGTGTTGGAATCCAAACTTAATTCCAACAACCTGTCATCAATATTCAACAATGATTTAATGCTAGATTTAGAAATCAGCTGCTGTATTTAATGAAGTTCTAGACGGCGGATACATTGACAATGGGGGAAGTTTCTCCAAGAAGCCACCGACTGAACCCATCTCCGGAAACTTCACAAGCTTTTGTTGGAAAAAAAAAAAAACTTAGGATACATTGACAATGGGGAAACTTCTCCACGAAGCCACCAACTGAACCTCTCCAGAAACTTCTCAAGCTTGTATATATACCTGTTAATTGATGAATAAAGGTAAGTTCTTGTGTTCAGTGTTTGTGTGTTGAGTTAAAGAGCTGTGTGCCTATGTTCTTTTCATGGTATCAGAGCCAGGTTGAGCGTTGAGTGTGTGTGCCTATGTTCTTTTCATGGTATCAGAGCCAGGTTGAGCGTTGAGTGTGAGAGTCCAAGTCGAGCGATCAGAGTGGGTGAGATATCACTCTAAAGTGAGCTGTGTGTTACAGAGGAGAGCTATGTGAGCTGTGCGTTGTTGTGTTGCAGAGGAGCTGTGAGCGAGGGCGACTGAGCCGTGAGTAAAGTAAGCTTGTAGTGAACCTGAAGAAAACCTGAGGCACGTTGAGGTGTGGGAGCTTTCTCTGTATAGGTGTGGTAAGCGTGCCGAAAAACTCTGAGTAAGTCGGATTTGTAGAAGTTCCATGCATTTTGTTAGCATGAGATTTGCAGCAATATTTTGTTCTAGATATAAATAAATTTTGTGTGATCACATATATGAATCTACTAAGTCATAAGACAAACTTGAAAAAGATAAAAGATGCACTGAATTGAAAAGAAAGAGATGTAGCTCTCAGGTGTGGCCTGCACCTGGAGACTACACTCACAAAACTTGAGATATGTCTCTCGTTCACTCTATTACAATTCAATCAAAAGATTACATCATTAAATACAATACTAGGAAATAGGAAATTGTACCCAAACCCCATAATTATAGGAACTAATCCTAAACTAGGGAGAAAGTTACAACAATGTAACAATTTTCTCCATTAATAATAAAATAATATTAATTATTCTCAACTCCCCCCCTTAATGGAGAAAGGGTTCTCCTGAACTCCTAGCATCTTTCTAAACAATTTCAAATTTCACTCGTGCAAGGGCTTTTAAAAATGATTCAGGCCAAACCATTTGTCACAAGTTTTCAATATTCCAACAGCAATTTCATTTGACTGTATTTTTTCTCTAACAAAATGGAACTGAGTGTCTATATGCTTGGTGTTTTTGTGAAACACTGGATTGTATGCTAATTTGATGGTGCTCTGGTTGTCGCTTTTGATAGAAGTGGGTTGCTTCTGTTCTTTTCCTGCACCTTTGAGAAGTCTCCTCAACCAGATCGCTTCACATGTTGCTGCACACAATGCTTGATACTCAGCTTCACATGACGACAAAGCTACAGTACTATGTTTCTTGATGCTCCATGCTATGACCCCGGAACCTATGTTGAATGCATAACCTGTGATGGACCTCCGATCATCCAGGTTACCTGCCCAGTCTGAGTCTAAAAAACCTGCTAGAGTAACATCAGATACATCAGTGTACAAAATACCAAAATGAACAGTACCACAAAGATACCTCAACACGCGTTTTGCTGCATTCCAATGACTTTCAAGCGGTTTCGCCATAAATTGGCTCAGGACACTAACAAAGTATGCCAAGTCAGGTCTGGTTGTTGTAAGGTATATCAGGCTACCAACCAGCTGTCTATACATTGTGGCATCTACCTCCTTAGTGCCATCATCACTGCTCAATTTCAGATTCTGTTGCAAAGGTGTTGCTGATGTTCTACGCTGATCCATAGTAAACTTTTCTAACAGATTTCTAGCATACTTCCCTTGGGTAAGAAAAGTTTGCCGAGTATCTCTAAATACTTCTAATCCCAGACAATAGTGAAGGCTTCCGAGATCCTTCATTTCAAAAACTTGTGCCATCAGCCTTTTGATTCCTTTCATTAAATCAAATGCATTTCCTGTTATAATCATGTCGTCCACATACAAAGAAATCAAAACAATCTGCCCCTGATTATTGTACTTGGTATACAAATTTGAGTCATTTGAACTTCTATGGAAACCATACTCTATAAAGAAAGAATCAACTTTTTCATACCACGACCTCGGTGCTTTCTTTAAACCATATAAATCCTTTTTCAATCTGCAAACAAGATGTTCCTGCCCCTGCTTTACATATCCTTCTGGTTGTACTAAGTAAATTTCTTCTTTTAAATCACCATTTAAAAATGCAGATTTGACATCAAGTTGGTATAATTCCCATTTATGTTTAGTAGCTAAAGCAATAAGCGTTCTGATTGTATTTAGCTTTGCTACAAGTGCAAAGGTATCATCAAAATCTATACCTTCTTTTTGTGAATATCCTTTTGCAACCAACCTAGCTTTTAACTTTTCTATACTTCCGTCTGCATTCATTTTTGGTTTAAACAGCCACTTACATCCTATAGGTGTTTTATTTTTTAGGTAGCTCTACTAAATCCCAAGTATCATTTCTAAAGATTGATTCTATTTCTTCATCCATTGCAGCTCTCCATTCCTTCAATTGACTAGCTTCTTTATAATTAGAGGGTTCTACAATGTTCAAAACTTTTGACATTAAAGCATAGCTTCTCAACTTCAATGGTAATTGAGTCTTCCTACCTGACCTCCTTGGTAGGGGTGGACTTACCTCAAATTTGTCTTCCTCTGCAATAATTGGGCCTGCTTTTTCACCTTCTTGCTGTACTTCTTCATTCTCTTCTTCCTTCTCCTGTTCCTGCTCCCTCTCATCCTCGCTGCTTTCCTCCAACAGCAATGGAATGTGCCAATCATCTCCAACATCAGCTTTCCTTTCCTGCACCTGTTCATGAAAGACTACATCTCTACTAGAAAATGTCTTATGAGACTCAGGATTGAACAGTTTGTATGCTTTAAACTCTGTGCCATAACTAGCTAAGATGCATTTAACTGCCTTAGGGTCTAATTTCTTTCTATCAGCTTTGGGTACATGTGCAAATGCTTTTGACCCAAAGACTCTTAAGTGGTTTACTACTGGTTTAAATCCATATAAGGCTTCAAAAGGGGTTTTGAAGCCAAGAAACCTAGTAGGGCTTCTATTTTTCAAATATACAGCAGTATTTATCGCTTCTGCCCAAAACATATTAGATAGACCCTTACCTTGCAGCATGCTCCTTGCACACTCCACCAATGTTCTATTTTTACGCTCTGCAACTCTGTTTTGTTGTGGTGTATGCGGCACTGTATATTGCTGAACAATCCCATTAGTTTTGCAGTATTTCATGAATTCCTTTAATTTGTATTCTCCTCCTTGATCATATCGGAGAATTTTAATACTTTTTCCAAACTGTTTTTCTAACAGGGTTTTGAACTCTATAAAACATTGGAAAGTCTGACTTTTCTTGTTTAAAAAATAAACCCAAGAATACCTAGTGCAATCATCAGTAAATAACAAAAAATAGTATGCTCCCCCTAGCGACCTTGTCTGCATGGGACCACATACATCAGTGTGCACTAGCTCTAAGATTTTTGTTTTCCTCCTCCTATCATGCACAGGAAACTGTTCTCTGTGCATCTTTCCTAGGGCACATCCATCACAATTCAACTGAATGTTACGAAAGATGGGGAGACCTTCAAGCATACCTTTCTTTTGTAACAACATAAGATCCTGCAAATTCAGACGACCAAACCTCTGATGCCAGAGTTGTTCAGCTGTCGACTCTCCTGCAACCATTGCTTGCTTTGGTATACTTTTTGCATCCAACCTGTACAGGCTTCCAACTCGCATGCCTGTTGCAACAATTTCATTCATGTAGTCTTTTATCACACAGTGAGTCTTGAAGAATTCGACATGCATATCTTGGTCAGCCATCATGGATACAAATATCAGGTTTTTCTTTATTCCAGGTACATATAAAACATTTGAAAGGTGACTAATTTTTCCATTTGGAAATTTAACTGAAATCACCCCATGACCTTTAATCTGATATCCATTATCATCCCCTAGATATATTTTTGATCCATTTATAGCTTCTTCAAGACTGTTAAATAATTCCTTATTACCTGTCATGTGTGAGGATGCTCCAGAATCGACATACCAGATGTCATCTTCGTTTGATGCTGTTAGGGCACAGTCGACTGTGAACAGTCGGAATTCATGACTGAAGTCTTCTTCTTCAACAAAATATCCTCTGTGTTTTGGATTTACCTGTCTCCTTCTTGCCTCATCAGCCTGCTTCTTATGATAACAATCTCTCTGTATATGACCCATTTTTCCACAATAAAAACATTTATTTTCATAATGATTTGCAAGCATACCTTTCTGAGAATGCGGATTCTTCTGTGACGTTCCTCCTCTTTGCTTTGATTGTTGTTGTGACTGCCTTCCTTTAGATAGTCTGCGTTTTGCCACCAACGCGAGATCGTCACTTTGGGGGTTCAGATTCAGATTCTGCCTTCGATCTTCCTCTTGCTGCAAGATCGCAGTGAGATCATCGAACGTGGGTGCTTTCTCCCTTGCCGAGACTCCAGTGATGAAAGTTTGAAAATCATCACGCATCCCATTCATTGTAATTGCAACAAGGTCTTCATCAGCCACCGCCACTCCAATGGCCCCCAATCCATCCTTAACATCTTTAATTCGCGCTACAAATGCAGTAGCAGACTCCCTTTCGTCCATTATCATCGAAAATAGCTTGCTTTTTAGAGCCAAAACTCTGTTTGTATTATGGGTCTCATAGAGATTTTTGATTTTCGTCGAGATCTCGGCGGACGATTTACAATCTCTGATGTGTGCAATGACATTGTCTTTCACAGACATCTTCAGCAGGACTTTAGCTTTGTTTTCTCGTTTTTCCTAGTCTTCCCTCTCGTTTTTCTGTGTGGTTGTTGTCGGCTTTTGCTCGTCGCCTGTCACTATAGCCCAAGCATTCGCACCTTCGAGCAGAGTCTGGATCTTAAACTTCCAGTTCGTGAAGTTAGATCCGTTGAGTTTACCAGACTCGTTAAGGTAAGATTCCATCGTGTTACTCACTGTGAATATACTTAACAACAACAGCAAAAACAATACCTGTCAGATCGATCTGTCACCTCTGTCACCGATCTGCAGTGTCTGGCACTCCCGCTCCAATGAGAAACTTCGGCGTTTCCAACACAGCTGAAACAATGATCTGATCACAATTGATCCAATCCACCTCTCCCGGATTGATCTGCCACTTCGCCGATCCTGCTCTCCTTGCATATCGCCAACACGAAGTCGAGGTTTCCTGCAGATCTCCTCTGGCGCTTTCCCGATCTGTCTCTCCCGGACTGATCTGCACCTCCGCCGATCTGCTCCGTTTGCAAACTGCCAAACGAAGTTCACGCTGTTCAGGGATCTCCTTGGCGCTACCCCGAGCGAAAAATCCGCGCTAATTCAAAATTGCTTAGAGTAGAAAAATTGGCGCGTTTTTTCCGGTAGAATCCGCGCTAATCAGGCTTTCTGGCACAATAGCCCGATTTCTCCCTCAAAATCCGCACTCATCAGTCTCCGGCGCGACTGTCAGCACAAATCCCGCCAATCGGGCCTTTCTGCTCAGAAAAAAAAAAAAATAATAATAATAATAATTAAAAAAAATAAAATAATAAATAAATAAATAAATAAATTCCGAGTCCGAGCCAGGTGTTCTACAGTCCACCTGCTCAATCGAGCACAGAGCTCTCGTGTACACACTCCACCACACAAGCACTTCAAGCCACAGAGGCAATTCCGCCTCACAGGCAAGCTAGCTTCTACAGGCACTTCAGCCTCACAGGTGACAAAGATCAGGCTCACTCAATCTGAGCTCTGATACCAAGATAAAATATGCACTGAATTGAAAAGAAAGAGATGTAGCTCTCAGGTGTGGCCTGCACCTGGAGACTACACTCACAAAACTTGAGAGATGTCTCTCGTTCACTCTATTACAATTCAATCAAAAGATTACATCATTAAATACAATACTAGGAAATAGGAAGTTGTACCCAAACCCCATAACTATAGGAACTAATCCTAAACTAGGGAGAAAGTTACAACAATGTAACCATTTTCTCCATTAATAATATTAATTATTCTCAACTGAAAATTATTTGATGGTATTTATAAATATCATCATCAAAGAATGACTTAGATCATTATGGTTCAAAACTTCTTGCAAATATTCATGTTGGGATAAATTGTGCAATCAACTAAATATCTAAAATCTGTTATGTTTATGCTCTTTTAATTGGCAATTATGTTAATGATGTTTCAAAAGCTGAAGATGGGTATAGGTGTGTGGACCTGGTGTGTGGGTCTGTTTTTGGTGGTTGTGTTCCAATCTTTGAAGAGATGTCGTGCTATAATTCCACATTAATATCCAAGCTCTTTTGTTTGTTTACCACGTGGAATAGCCCACTCTTAATGAAGCTTGTTGTCTATGAAATGTAACTTTTGGAATAACGTTTTTGTGGATGAAGGCTAATAATGTATATGGTGTTGTGAAAAAAAATTTAAAAAAATAAAGAGGAAGAAGGCAACCATATTTCTGAGGATTTATAAAAAAAGTTAGTAATTTTATTTTGGGTGATTTGATAAAGTTTTTTTATCATGGTAAATTTATTGCTTGATAATTATATGAATGAATCCACCAAACTTGATGGAGAAAATTATGTGAATAGGAAAGTCAAGCTAATGACTATTTTAGAAGGAAATAATTTGTGGTCCATTGTAAGTGAGGATGAGCCGAAACCCACTGTTGCAGGTTCTATTCCAGATTGGGAGAGAAGGGAGACAAAAGCAAAGGTGCTGCTGCATATGTCTGTAAAGGACAACATTATTCCTCATATCAAAGATTGCAAGACATCAAAAGAAACATGGGATACGTTGAAGGGTTTGTATGAAACAAAAAATACAAACCGAATCTTGTTTTTGAAGACTGAGCTTTTATCTCTAAAAATGGAAGCAAATGAAAGTATAAGCAATTTCATATCTCATGTCAAAGATTTAAGTGATAAGTTAGGAGATATTGGTGAAAAGGTGTATAATACTGACTTAGTTACCATCATATTAAATGGCTTAGTGTAAGATTATCAAATTTTTGTTTCAAGTCTTGCAGCTAGAGAAAAACCCCCTTCATTTGATGAATTGATAGGAATTCTTCTACAAGAGGAGGAGAGGATGAAGAACTTTAATTTGGGCTCTGGCAGTTCAGATTTGGTATTGGTGGCCAAGGGCAAATATCCATATAGAGGCAAGCTATGGGACAAGAACAAAGGAGGCAAGTTTCAAGCAAAACAAAAAGGTATGATACAGTCTAAATTTCCAAAGAGAAATGATGAGTGTTATTATTGTGGTAAACTTGGGCATCATTCTAAAGATTGTTATAAAAGGAAATATAATGAGTTTAGGCAAAGAAACAGAAGGCATAATGAAATTTTTGTGGACAAGGATATCAATGATGGATTTAAAAATCTTAGATTGTTTGTTTCTAATGCTGCATTGTCTGTGGAAAATGATGATAAGAATACTTTGTTTATTGATTATGGTGCATCACTCCATATGCCTTGTAACAAGGAGTGGTTTGATGAATATCATGAAAACATTGAAGGAACATATGTTTGCCTAGGAGATAACAGATCACTTAAAGTTCAAGGTTATGGAGTAATAGGTGTGAATTTTCCTAATGGACAAGAGAAACAGATTCATAATGTGATGTATGTTCCTAATATAAAAAAGAATTTAATTTCTGTTTCTACTATTGCTGACCAAGATTTGGAGGTGGAATTTGTTAAATCACAGTGTGTAGTGAAAGACATTCAAGATCAATACAAGGTTATTGCCACAGGAACCAGAGTTGGAGGCTTCGATAAGATGGATGTGACCAGGAAAAGTCATCAAGCTTTGGCATCTACAACAATATCAATAGTATATTTATGGCATCAAAGGTATGGACATCTAAATCACAAAGATTTAATGCTACTTCAAAAGAATACAATGGTTGCAGGGCTTCTGTCTTGAAGAATGATCATGTTGAATGTGAAGCATATGTACTTGGCAAGCAACATAGGGAGGAATTTCCTATACATAAAGAAAAAAGGCAAAGGTAACTTGAACTAATTCATACTGATGTATGTGGACCTATGCAAACTATATCTATTGGTGGAGCATGGTATTTTCTTATTTTTGTGGATGATAGATCTAGGTATACATGGGCTTATTTCATAAGAAACAAGAGTGATGTTTTTGAGTACTTTAAAGAATTTAAGAATATGGTAGAAAAACAAACTGGTAATTACATCAAAATTTTGAGATCTGATGAAGGGGGAGAATTCAAATCAAGAGAATTTAATCAATATTGTAAAATTAATGGAATTCAGCAACAATTTACAGTGCCACATACACCTCAGCAAAATGGAGTTTCTGAGAGGAAAAAGAGAACTCTAGTTGAATGTGCATGTAGTATGCTTCAAGGTAAAAATATCTCTAATATTGTTTGGGCTCAAGGCATTAATATTGTTGTTTATTTGAAAAATAGGAGTCCAACCAAAAGTTTAGAGCTTAAAACACCTTTTGAAGCATTTTATGGGCACAAACCAAAAGTGAGTCATTTAAGAGTTTTTGGTTGCAAGGCATTTGCTCATATTCCAAAAGATGAAAGAAGAAAACTTGATGCAAAATCAATTAAGTGCATATTTATTGGTTATTGTGATAAACAGAAAGCATACAAGTTGTTTGATCCTAGTACACATAGACTGCTTGCAAGTAGGGATGTGGTGTTTCATGAGAATACAAATGAAGGTGATAAAATAAATAAAACTAGTGTATGGTATGATATTGATGTTTATGTCAAATTAGATACAAGTGTTGAACAAGAACAGGGACAAGCACAAGAACAGGTACAAGAGCAAGTAGCATCAAGCAGTGATGACACTCCAAAGAAAGGAGAGGAGACTCTGCAAAGCCAAAAGAAAGATGAAAGCAGTAAAACTCCAAGAAGGTCATCACGTCAAATTCAGGTACATGTAAGGTATAAAGATTATGCATTAATGTCTCAGGTTATGAATGTTGTAGAACCTTCAAGCTATGATGAAGCTAAAGAATATGTAGAATGGAGAAATGAAATGAATGAAAAATATACCTCTATAATGAAGAATGACACATGGGAATTAACAGAATTGCCTAAAACCAAAGTTCCCATAGGATGCAAATGGCTTTATAAATCTAAATTTAATGTTAATGGAAGTATTGATAAATATAAAGATAAATTGGTTGCCAAAGGATATTCACAAAAGGAGGGAATTGATTATGAAGATACTTTTGCACCTGTAGCTAAGTTGAACACAATTAGAATTATGATTGCATTAGCTACAAAATATAATTGGAAAATGCATTAGTTAGATGTCAAATCTGCATTTTTGAATGGTGAGTTAAAAGAAGAAGTTTATTTAGTTCAGCCTGAAGGGTTTGTAAAATAGGGACATGAGCATTTGGTTTGTAGGTTAAAGAAAGCTTTATATGGCTTGAAACAAGCACCAAGATCATGGCATGTGAAAATTGATTCTTTCTTTTATGAGAAAGGTTTTATGAGAAGCAAGAATGATCCTAACTTATACATCAAGGAAGATGAAGACAAGAATGTTGCTTTAATATCTGTATATGTTGATGATCTAATCATAACAGGAAATGCATGCAAGTTGATTGAAAAAATTAAAAATAAGTTGTCACATGTATTTGAGATGAAGGATCTTGGTGAATTGCATTATTGTTTAGGTCTTGAAGTTTGGAGGGAGCCTGGTAAGACATTGATCACACAAAGCAAATATACAAGGGAAATCCTTAAAAGATTCAATATGATTGAATGCAAGGCAACATCTACTCCTTTAGAACAGAATGTCAAATTGTGCAGTGATGATGGAACCAAAGAGGTGAATGGCACTATGTATCGTCAATTGGTGGGAAGTTTGAACTATCTCACCACTACCAGGCCAGATATAGCATATTCTGTCAGCATACTTAGTCAGTTCATGGCTAAGCCTTGTGAAATCCATTGGAAAGTAGCGAAGAAAGTCCTTCGATATTTGAAAGGAACAATTAATTTTGGTATTATGTATACTGATGAATTTGATGTTGAATTGGCAGGTTATTTTGATTCTGATTGGGCTGGAAATCCAGATGATAGGAAATCTACTACTGGATACGTGTTCAATATTGGTTCAGGACCAATATCATGGAGCAGTAAGAAACAACCAACTGTTTCATTGTCATCCACTGAAGTTGAATATAAACCATTATGCAGTGCTACCTGTGAAGCAATATGGCTTAGGAGGATACTTGAAGATGTTCGAGAAACACAACAAGCACCTACAATAATCAAATGTGACAATCAAAGCACTATCAAATTGGCAAACAATCCTATATATCATGCAAGGACAAAACACATTGAGACACAACATCATTTTGTAAGAGAAAAATTGCAATCAAAAGAAATTGACTTATCATATTGTAATACAAATGAAAATGTGGCTGACATATTCACCAAGGCTCTTGGAAAGGCTAAATTTGAAATATGTAGAAATAAGTTGTACATTGTAGAAAATCCAAATTATGTTGTAAGCCTAGCTGAGACTTAGACTAGCAGGTATGACAATTAAGAGTATAGTGTCTTGTTTATTGTATGTAGTTGGAATTAGGGGGGAGTGTTGGAAACCAAACATAATTCTAATAACCTGTCACCAATATTCAACAATGATTTAATGCTAGATCTAGAAATCAGCCGCTGTATTTAATCAAGTTCTAGAAGTCGGCGGATACATTGACAATGGGGGAAGCTTCTCCACGAAGCCACCAACTGAACCTATCTCCAAAAACTTCTCCAGCTTGTATATATACCTGTTAATTGATGAATAGAGGTAAGTTCTTGTGTTCAGTGTTTGTGTGTTGAGTTAAAGAGTTGTGCGCCTCTGCTCTTTTCACAGGGCTTAGAGTTAGATGCACGCAACAGAGCCACCGAACCCAGTTGGAACAATTGCAAATAGAGTTGGGGTAGGGTCCCAAGGATACATTGATGACAGAATGCAGAAATCCATATTTGCATGTTCCCAAAATAGTGAAGGTAGTTGTTGTTCACTGGTCTTGAAGCTGGAAGTAAATGGTGGAAGAAGTTGAAAAAAAGAGAGTCATTAATTCACAAACAAAATTACACCGAACACTGTAATAAACAATTCCACATACATACTGAGTTGTTCCTCATGGTGTTTGGTAATGAACTTGCTTAGGTTTTGATGCAGGCATTATATGCACGCAACAGAGCCACCGAACCGAGTTGGAAGAATTGCAAATGGGACTATGGTTATAATATAGATCAATAAAGAAAATGGTTGCACAAATCAAGATTTAGTTGACTTGACAGTTACTAGCTTCTAATTGTAGAAAATCATTTAGTTGTTTAACATTAGACTAATAATGTACAATAGTATAGAATAACAACCGGGGAGTTCTCCCAAAAAGGAATGCCTTGCAAATGGGACTATGGTTATAATATAGATCAATAAAGAAAATGGTTGAACAAATCAAAATTTAGTTGACTTGACAGTTAATAGCTTCTAATTGTAGAAAATAGTTGTTTAACATTAGACTAACCGTATACAATAATATAGAATAACAAGTATACAATAGTATAGAATAACAACGAGAGAGTTCTCCCAAGAAGGAATGCCTTAGAGCATAAATATCATCATGCTATGTTATATATAATACTGTGTCATATTATATATGATCCATCATTCATATCACGAACCAATAAACTTTGTGAAAATAAAAGAAGTGACAAATAAAATTGATTTTTTTCTTAAAGATTTATGAAATTTTATATAATTATATATATATATATATATAATACTATTAATTTTAAATTAGTAAAGAGAGATTATATTTTTTTTATTTCTGCGTTAGTTTATCTGTATTCATTTGAAGAAAAAATCAGGTTATTTGAATAATTATGAGGTCTATAAATGTATAGTTTAATTTTAATTATATATCCTAGATTTTAAGCTGTTTAATTTATTTGTTTATTTTAATGTTAACCTATTTTTCTTTATTTTAAGAAAATAAATTTAACATAACAAAAATATGAATCTGACTAATATTATTATAGTTAAATAAATAAAAATTTTAAATATAAATTCATTATTAAAAAATTAATTATAAAATAAAATATTATTTTAAGAAAGATTTTTAATATTTTACAATCATCCTTTTAGTTAGAATTTGGAATAAATTTTTAATAATTTATATTTAAGTGCTCTTTATAAAAAAATATTTTAGTTTATTTAAAACTAGTTATAAAATGTATAAATAAATTCAACACTAAAATAACTTATAATACTAATAACTTCCCACCCAATTTAAAATAGAATTGACAAATACTGATTTTTAATTTTAAAAATACAGTGGTTAAAAAACATCAACCATCAGGCAAATTATGTATTCATTTAAATAAAATGCAATAGCTTGTTAGATTCCAACGAATATATAAGATTCCACATTGGACCTTCCATTTCCATTTCGATAAAGATCATCTCTCTAAAATTGCTTCCCAGTTTTGAGGTCAAAATGCTTCTCAAGAATTATTCATTCGACTCGGCTACTTCTCAGGTACGTTGGCCTTGACGGTTTAGTTGTTTGTGCTTTGGTCAATGAACTTCTCTGTTTGTCCAATTTCCCAGATATTTTCAAATTTCAATGCGCACCTCTAAGTTTCACTTACATTTAGCTTTACGCTTATTTTAAACAGGCCACATTTTTGCATGGTTGGACTTTTTTTAAAATCAGATTTTGCCACATTGTTTCATGGTGGGCTTTTCTATCAGAAATTTGGTTAAGTTTAGATGGAATTTTTACAAAATCTAGTTACAATTCTTAAGTTGTGGAATTTAAAATGTTTTAGAGATTTTAAATAATACTAAATTTATTTTTGATATTAAAATTATGATTACAACACTAAAAATTTAAAATTTTACGGTCACAAAATTTTTGAATTCCCAGCCGAAAATATGTTCCAACAAAAATGTTCACCTCAACCCCACAACGCCTCAAAAATGTCACCTCACCCCCACAACGCCTCAACTTTATTCCAATAATGCCGCTTCTCGTGATTACCCACACTCTGATTAATCCAATTCCTTTTTTCTTATTCTTCTATATAAATCAAGTGGGTTCTCCCATTTTTGTAACTCTGAACGGTCAGGAATGAAGAGCTGCGGTGAAGATAAGTTCCCAGCTACCATGGCTAGAGTGGACTTTTTGTTGGCGGCGCTGCTGATGGCCTCAAACGGTATGTAAATTCAATTCGATGGCCGTTTCGATTTAAATTTTGATTCAAAATGAAGACCGCGGCTGAGCGCATGAAAGCAATCCAAGAAGTGGGGAGGGTTCCGAAGACGGGAGGTAAGAGTGGCATTCTATAATGAAATAGGCCCAATAAAGAAAGTATTGAAAAAAAGGACAATCATGTACAAGAAAATATGGAGGGGTTTTTCGATAAAGTTATAGGGTTGGAAATAAGAATTGCTTTCAATTTAATTGATACACAACGACTTTAATATCTCACTGGCTTTAATAAGGATTTCTACTTTATCACAATCCATTTTGCAAGCTATTATGTCAGATAGCGATAAATATGTTACCAGCCTAGGGACTCTTATTCAATAACCCACTTTGCGTGTAAATACATACAGAATCTCCAATCCCAACTACCTTGAGCATATTAGGACTCCCCAAAGAAGAATGATTTTTGGCGAACTGCTTATACTTTTTCCACCTCACTAAAAATAAAACTATGTAACCTCTGCACCCACATCTATTGTGTAAGTAAGCTTTATCGAAAAAGGCAATTCCTATTTCCAACCCTATAGTTTTATAAATGCTTGCTGACAAGTCCAACCCTATAGTTTTATAAATGCTTGCTGACAAGCGAGGGGAATAGCGTCGCCCTCTCTCTCCACAACACTTCAACAAATGAATGGAATTTGGAGAAAAAGGGCAAGCTACATTCCCCTGGCTTGTCAACACAAATTTATAAAACTATAGAGTTGGAAATAGGAATTGGCTAAATTGAAATGGATCACATCACAATTATTAAAAAAATATAATCAAGATAAATTAAAATCCATCGAATCATAATTAAAAAGAAGCAATAATCAAGGTATATTTTTTCAAGGAAGAATTTACAATCGAATAGATGGTAATTGTATCATGTTTTCGATTAAAAGGATTCCCATGCAACAAATAATTGTGGTAAAAGGGGCGGTGGTTTTCATACTTGGGAACCGCTGTGATGAATGTTGAATATGTAATTTCAACGCAGCATTTAATACGCCCAAAACAGCTCCCAAAAACTACAAACTACCTTTATGCTTCTCGGGACCGCTTTTGCGTGGAGAGGTTTTCGTACATAGGCGACCCGAGAAAATATAGTGTTGATGCGTGGCAGAGGCATGACATCACCCTCTGACAGTGTCTTAGGAGATAAATGTCGATTAGAAAGCTCTTCCGATATCTCTGTCCGCCGTCCGATCTTTTCCATCAATCTCTGCCATCGATGGTCTCAACCTGCATAGGGCCAACATTAAAAGTTTGGCGTGGAGTAAAATCAAGTTTCATTTTGACCATACCTTTATTAATGAATTGTCATATGTGTAGGTAGACTTTTATGTTTTTTTTACGGCATGTATGGGCGTGAATTAAATAATGGTATGGGCAAGTCAACATTTTTTTTAATGTTTTTGCCATATAGTTTTTAATGTATGTGTGTTGAATATAGTTCATTGCACACGGGAGAAGAGAGCTTGCAGGAGAAAAGCACAGTGGAAATACAACAGTGTAAAAAGACTCCCGAGAGTGAATGAAATTAAGGGTTCCTTCTTACAGGTGTTTGTATTGTTTTTTGAAACGAATGAGAAAGAATTTTTTTTTTCTGAAATGTAAAATCCCGAGCATTTCCAATGTAATGAAGAATTTCACATAGAAGTGACTGTAAAAGAATTTAGCTTGCAGGAGCCTAAAAGCACAGTGGAAATACAGCAGTGTAAACAGACTCCTGAGAGTGAATGAAATTAAGGGTTCCTTCTTACAGGTGTTTGTATTGTTTTTTGAAACGAATGAGAAATAATTTTTTTTTATGAAATGTAAAATCCCGAGCATTTCGAATGTAATGAAAAATTTCACGTAGAAGTGACTTATTTTACAGCAGCAAACTTATGTAAGAATTTCTATTCTTACAGTAGTAAATGTAAAAGCTATTTTACAGCAGTAAATGTGAAAAGAAGATTTTACACAGTGGTGTAAAAATCATTTGTAAAAGGAGACAAAGTAATTTCTTTCTAAATGTTTTGGTGAATCCCTCTCAGCATAAAGGATGAATATGTATCAGTGATTTTTGTTTTAATGAATAGAAATCTTTTATGGTGGTGCAATACTCTGTTCTCAGTAATTTTCTTTTAAAAAAAACTTCCCTGAGCAAAAAGATCTTGGAGTAAAAGAAACAGAGCATTGCTTCTGTGTGCTTGAATTTTTGTGTTTTTAGGATTTTACCAGAAAAATCCCCAACAATGGTATCAGAGCAGGCTTAGGCTCTCTGAAGGTGACAAAAAAGCTGAAGGGAGGAGTCTTTTGTTGCAGCAGTAGATCTTCTCCAGCAGAGTGAAGGCTCAATCAATAAAATACTCAGGTATTTCACAAAGCTTTTTATGTCTTGCTGAAGAAGCAGTCAGTTGTTTTAAAATACATAGTCAAGAAATTGAAGCATAACTAAGGATGCAAGGAATGGCCAGCACAAGCACTAGTATGGGTATGTTTAACACCCAGCTCCCACAGTTTAATAGGAAAAACTATGACTATTGGGCAATAACCATGAGAGCCCTGTTTGCCTCTCAAGACTTATGGGAATTAGTTCAAGATGGGTTTGAAGAACCAGCAGATGAAAATGAGTTCAATAGATTAACTCTAGCAGAGAAAGATCTATTAAAGAGCAATAGGAAGAAGGATTCAAAAGCCCTTGTATTTTTGTATCAAGTAGTGGACCAGAGTGTGTTTCCAAGGTTAGCAGCAGCTAAGACATCCAATGAAGCATGGCAGACCCTCAAGACAGCCTATCAAGGCATGGAGAAAGTGAAGAAAACAAAACTACAGTTGCTGAGGAGAGATTTTGAGAATCTGAACATGAAGGAGTCAGACAACATTGACTCATTCTTCACACATGTAATTGGTCTGATCACACAGATGAGGACTCATGGAGAAACCATTGAAGAAAGGAGCATTGTGGAGAAAATATTGAGGGTCTTACCCTCAAAGTTTGATGCTATTGTTACGACCATTGAAGAGACAAAGGATCTCTCAAACTTTTCAGTTGATGAGCTACATGCATCACTGATAACACATGAGCAGAGATTGAGTAGGAATGAAAACTCATCTCTAGAGCAAGCCTTTAAGACCCAGATGCCTTTTGGAAGAGGAAGAGGTCAAGGCAGAGGAAACAAGAGAGGAAGAGGCAGAAGCCAGAATACAGGTGGAAGGAATAGTCCAGCAAATGCTCAAGGAAGAGGCAGCAATTCAAATTAGAACCAAGGCCAAGGCAACAACCAACAAAGAGGACAACATCATGCTCAAGGACAAAGGTATGAAAAATCCAATGTCTAATGCTATTATTGTAAAAAATATGGGCATTATGCCAGTGAATGTAGGAAGAAGCAGCATGATATGATTAATAGACAAAATGCAAATGTTACTAGAGAAAACATCAGCTAAAATAATGTGTTGTTAGCTTGTAACATGGCTGAAACAAACAATGAAGACATATGGTTTTTAGAGTCAGGTTGCAGCAACCATATGACAGGAAATATAGCTCTCTTTTCTGCCCTAGATAAAAATATGAAATCAGAAGTCACACTAGGAACTGATAGCAAAGTTTCTGTTATGGGAAAAGGGGAGGTAAAAATATTTACAAAGCAAGGAGAAAGGAAGACCATAGCAGATGTCTATTATGTCCCCGGAATGAGATGTAACCTTTTGAGTGTTGGACAACTTGTTCAAAAGGGTTACAATGTTTTCTTTGTGAATGATGTATGTACCATCATGGATATAGAACCCAACAAACGATGCATTGCTGAAGTGAAGATGACAAGGAACAGGATGTTCCCTCTCAGGATCAGGGCAGATTTGAAAAACAAAAATGAAATTGCAGAAGTTACCCAAGAGGCCTTCCAAAGCGTGCCAAAGGATGAAAATTGGTTGTGGCACTTGAGATTTGGACATCTCAATTTTGGAGGTCTAAACTTGTTAAGCAGAAAAGGAATGGTGAAAGGATTACCATTGATAGAGAAACCGGACATCCTATGTGAAGGTTGCATTTTGGGGAAACAACATAGAGAAAGTTTTCCATCAGGTAAAAGCATAAGGGCAAAGGCACCCTTAGAGATCATCCACTCAGATTTATGTGGACCGATGCAAGCTCCATCATTAGGGGGCAACCAATATTTCCTAACATTTATTGATGATTTTACAAGAAAGACTTGGGTCTATTTCCTTAAAAACAAAAGTGAAATGTTTGAGAAATTCCGAAATTTCAAGGCACTTGTGGAAAACCATAGTGGGTTGCATATTAAAGTTTTGAGAACTAATAGAGGAGGTGAGTATATCTCCAAGGAATTCCTACGATTTTGTAGAGAAAATGGAATTCATAAGCAATTCACAGCTAGGTACACCCCACAGCAAAATGGAGTTGCTGAAAGGAAGAATAGGACCATCATGGATATGGCGAGGAGCATGTTGAAGGGAAAACATTTGCCAAATGATTATTGGGCTGAAGCTGTAAATTGTGCAGCATATATTTTGAACAGGTGTCCTACAAAAGCAGTAATGAACAGAGTGCCGGAAGAAGCATGGAGTGGAAGAAAGCAAGGAGTCACCCACATGAGAGTTTTTGGATGTGTGGCCTATGCACACATTCCAGATCAGCTAAGGAGGAAGTTGGACAACAAAGGGGAGAAATGTATCTTCATTGGATACAGTGAGGAATTCTAAGCCTACAGGTTATATATCCCATCTACCAAGAAGTTTTTCATCAGCAGAGATGTTCAATTCATTGAAGAGGAAGCTTGAGATGGAAGCATAGAGAAAACAGTGAATGTTAAAAACTATTTGTCTCATGATGAAGATGATGAGGAGGTGGTTGAAATTCATCCCCAAATAGCAGCGCCAACACAAGGACAGCAAGGGAGACCATTGAGTATAAATGAGAGTGCTTCTCCAAGCACACCACAAGGAGGAAATTCAACTGCATCTTCAAACACTTGCACACCAAATCAAAGAGGTAAGAAGTTTAGAAATCTAAGTGATATTTATGATGGAGGAATGAATTCCTTAATTGCCTTGTTTTGTCATGTTGATGATCCTATTCATTTCGAGGATGCAATTAAAGATAAGAAATGGATAGAAGCTATGGATGAGGAGATGAATGCCATAGAAAGAAACAAAACATGGGATTTGGTTGAGCTACCAAAAGGTAAA
>APFE030102800.1:26805-45240 GCA_000404065.3 Pinus taeda | reverse complement strand
CCTGCTCTGCATCTGCGGATATTCAGTCCGATCTGCTTGCATCACGAGTAATCACTCAAAGTCCTTAGTTGGTTCGAGAAGCCTGCGTATCAGTGTGCTCGGCACTGGTAAGAACTTAAAGTGGCCGAACCATTAGAAGAGTCAAGTTTTGGGTGTGAAGTCTGATTCTAATACAGAGCCTATATCTTGCCAGAAGCTTCCGATAGTAACTTGCTTATGATTAAGCTGTGAAAAGTCCGGTAAAAGCAAGACTAGTCTGTTTCTGCATAGAATCAATCTCTGTAAATGCTCTGTGAGCAATGGTATCAACTACATTTAATAATAGTACTCATTTATTAAAATAACAAATTAACTGAAGATACAAATTTTTTAATTACAATATCTTTATCTAACTATCTAAACCTATCATACAAATATCAGGCACTTCAAAGAGAAAAACATGAAAATACATTGAGAATAGGCGTTTAGAATAAGCCGTTGACTTTACCATACGAATATGTGGCGAATCCGCCTCTCCGGGCAGACGTTGCTCTCGTAATCGCTGTCATTGGCGTATTTAGTGAGGTTGGATTCGATTTCCCATCTACGGCAATGACTGGCATTACATTAAGGTGCAACAGACCAAATAACAATAATGTCATGCAACACCACCATCTTATGATGCCTTCCATCTTCCACGGTTACAAAAGAACAGACACACAAACAGAATATGTTTTTTCGTATTCGTGATTCGTTTGACCCAAAGGCAAGAGGGGGACAATGCACTGCGTTGACAAAAGACATTCAACGAATTCGCCGTCGATAAAGTTCGGCAGAGTCACTCAGAAAAAAAGGCGAGATGTTACAGTGCAATTGGTATGTCATTATACTGGTGGTGAAGTAAACATGTGGGCGAATCCAACTTTCTGGAATTTAAATGAAAGGCGAGATATTACGGCGGAAGTGATGTGACAACGCCTATTGGCCTTAAATACATTATTATATAAACTCGCCTTAATATGTATAATATATAGGCGTTGCTTGGAGAGTGCCCGGCATTATCCATTATCCAGCTGCTACGCGGCAGAATAAATTTAATGTTATTTGGGGTGATATAAAGTGTCTTAGTTTAAGAGGTAAACATTTTTGTAAATTTAAGTTTAGTTGTTAAATTTCAAAATTTTAGCTATTTTATAAATTTTTGATGGTGTTGAATTTATTTCCATCATAAAAACACAATTCAAATATTTTCTCAAAAAAATTTTAAATTTTAGTGGCCAGACTTACTACTTTTAACCGTCCTGGCTTCCTCGACGTCGTTAAACGACTGCGATATAAAGGTTATCTATGGAATGGTGCTTTTATATTATTAAAATTCACTGATGTTTATGCCATCATTTCCATTATTAAATGTAAATATTGCGTGGCCGAGTGGATAGAACCAGTACAGCTGGACGGATCGAATGAAAGGCACAGCGCGATGACCAATGTGATACCTTATGGATTGAATATAAACTTCAAACAACGGACCCAGGAAACCGTATAACTGTTGGCGTTGAACCTAACAAATCCATGTCCCAGAAAGGTACGACGTTCAAGGCCGACACAAGCGAACGCTCTGTTTACTCAAAAGAGACGTAAACGAGAGCGTTTGAGTTGGTCTATGTTTGCTACTCCCACTTGCATGCCCTTTTGACTTGCTCTAGATATACTGCGGAACATGGTTATCGCTATTCATTGACATGCAGAGGGAAGGGAAGAGCAGATAAGAGGGCGTTGGATATAGAGATAAATCCATGGTCGGCATATTGTAAATCGTAAACCTTGCCTACTCATCTAGTCCCGAATGGAAGACATTTCGAATTGATATATTTGGTTAGTAGGCGGTTCAAAAGTGAAAATTTATAAGTTGAGTTATGAGGATTAATTAATTTGAAGTTTAAAATCTCTATACCGCATAGAGAGATGTGCTTTACAATTTAATGGAGGGGATAGCATTAAATTAAGGATGATTTAGAAACTAAAATTTACTAAATTAGAAAGAAATGATAATAAGTATATGAGTCAACTCATGGTTATAGAGATGAACTTATTCTTTGATTATCGAGATTGCTTTGATTTTTTGTGACTCATGATTATAGAGATTAACTTGATTCTTTAATTATAGAGATTGATTTGATTTGTTTTTTTCCCGATGGTGCATGATTTTGTAGAGGATAATTTTTCATACGGGATGATGTAGTAGATATTTAGTAGAATTTGAAGATTTATGAAATGGAAAAGTATTGATTCCTAATAGAATTAAATAGAATTATGATGTGTGATTTTGTTTAATAAAAAATAATAATAATAAGTAAATAAATATGTGTAGTAAGTTTTAATTATGTTATTAAGTTGGTTAGGTTAATTTAAAGCGAATTAATATCAAAATATAGTAATGAATGACATGTCAAAATATTTTTCTCTCTTTAATTATAATTAAAATATTTTGATGAAATAATATAATTTTAGAATAAATTATATATATGTGTTTATTTTTGAGTGTTAAAGAAATAAAGATTAATTTAGAAAAAAGATAAAATTAATGAGAAGAGAATGTTAAAAGAAGATAAAGTTAATTACAAATTAATGAGAGAAGGTTAAAGATATATATATTTTTTAAATATTTCAATATAAAACTTAAATAAATTATTTGAATATCAATTCCAATTAGTTTATTTGAATATTAATGTTAATTAGTTTATTTGAATATCAATTTCATTTATATGTGTGTGTTTGAACCATAATAAAACATTTCAGAGTTTGTGATAGAGAATTTTCATTGTTGTTGTGCCACTCTGCAAAGGCCTTGTGGCCCTTAACGCCCTACCCGGTGTTATCATGCGAATGCTTCAGAGGTCAACAACATGTTTGATCCATGTGGATATTGGTGGCCACCCTCCTATTCCACTTAGACCCCCACCATTATTTCTTTTAAGTTTCCTTAATTGTAGCACAACTTATTATTTTTGGCAGTTTTTCGGGTCATAAACTTCTAGAGTCGTTTTAAGGGACTAAAAGGTGTTTTTAGGGAAAATGGAGAAACGAAAAAAGTCCCAATCACATTATCAATTTAGTTTTCTCTTTTCCTTCAAGATCTTCGAAACGAGGTATTATGATAGCAAAACAGAGATTGTATGCCAAAGTTACAACCCCAGTAAGTTGATGTACCAATTTACCCAAACATGACCCATATTTTAGTGCTTCATCTCCTAGAGCTAGGTTTTTGGATGTTCAGTTTTTTCCATTGCTTCTCAATAATAAATAGGCATTTGAGCCTCATTGTAACACAAGTCAGAGACATGTAGCCACCACATATTTTCTCATAGATAAGCTACCATCACAAGAGCTAGTTTATTTCCATTTCTCAATGTAAGCATATTTCAGTTCTTTCATATTGATGAAGTGACATTTTATCTCTGTTGCACCTCTGTGTTTATGTGTATATCTGTATCTTGTTGTGATCATGCGTAAGTCTGGATCAATGTTAGCCTCTGCCTTTTGTTTCCCTTTTTATTCTTAGTCTTCACTTCCCTCCCTTCGCCCCTTTTCCCTACCCTCTTACTTTCTTTTCCTTCGCTTTTCCCTAACCTGATCCACTCCCCATTGGTCTAGGAACTCACTGCTTTTATTGCCTCAGTCACCAATGGGCCTATGTTTCAAAAAGACCCTTCATCTAGATTTGTAAATAAGCTCAATGACATTTCAAAGGTCTAAATATCTTCCTCTTAGGCCAAATCACATGCCCTCCAACCATCAAAGCAAGGTCTTATGGGTCAATTCATGTGTCTTTGGCCCTCTCCTTGGATTATTCATATATGGATCGAAAATGACTTGGAACCCTTAGTCAAGGGTGAGGTAGCTTTCTCCTTTTGTGGAAAAGGTTATTTTACCTTTTTCTTTAAGAACAAGTTGGACAAGGATCTAGTCTTCAGGAGCAAACCATATTTCATGGGACGATAAGGACTTTACCTCAACTGATGGAGCCTAAAGTTTAATCTTTATTGTGGTGTTCCTGACTTCATCCTTGCTTGGGTTAAACTCCCCTTTCTCCCCCTTCACTGTTGGAACAATATTACCTTTAGATAGGTCGATAATTCCCTTAGAAAATACATTGATTGTATTGAACCTTGCAAAGGGTTATTCTCCTATGCTTGCATATGTGTTGAGGTTGATCTTCAAAAAGGGCCTCCCGCTGCTATTAATATTTGTTTAAATAGTTGTTCCCATATTCAAGAATTTGATTACAATCAACTCCCGTTCAAACACAAAGTTTGCCATGAGTATGAGGAATTTACCATAAAATGCCCCAAAAGGAGAGAAGACCAAGACAAGCAATGAAATTTAGTTGAGAAATGGAAATAAGCTAAGAAGAGATGTGGACCCATCAATCAACTTCCCCCTCTCAAACCTCAACAAGAAAAAGAAAGTCACAAAGATAAAGGATCCTCTTCCTGAAAGAAAAACCCACCAAGGAATAACAAAGAATTGAGAAAGTTAGGACAACTAGAAGGAAATTACAGTAGGTAGAAAGTTCTAGCTACCATTATGGGATAAGGTGAAATTACTCTAGAAACTTACATTCTAGATAGGCAATTCAAACAACCGCCCATCCAGATCTTGAACCACAACCTACAAATGGACCTAAACCTAATGTAGAGTTAGACAACAACATAGAGGAACATTTAGATGAAGAAGAAGCTTTCCTTTCTCTAAGAGAAATTACATCCACTTTCGCCTTGCTAGCTCAGCCGATGAAAAATTAGAAGTAGAGAAAAGCAAAGAGGCTAAATGTCACTCACACAAAGTGGGTAGAAAAACCAACAAAGAAGTTTGTATCGAAAAAATTGAAAAATAAAAGGAGCTTGGCCACCAACATACCATTCCTTGTTAACTAATAGAACATGGTAGAAAAGGCAGTAAGAAAGGAGTTGGAGTCCTCCCAGCATTGCAGCCGCCTTGGTTTAGGAAAATCAATGATTGAAGTACAATCACTAATAATAATAATAAAAAATCTCGATGGCCCTTCTATATGTGTTATTGTGTTTTCTTCTTGAATGTGTATGAAAGTAAACCACTTTAGGTTGTGGATGAAAAAAAACCCTAACAATGAAAATAGTTGCTAAAAACTATAGATCTAGAGCAAATGATAGAAACAAAACATGTGAAAGCCCTGATCTATGCCACAATTATAGTTAAATATCAAAATGGAATAGTAAAATAAGCACAAGTAACTCCAATAATCAAATGGACACCAAATATATAAAGAATATATTTTATTAAACAAAACCTGTGAAGGGAATGACTAAAGTTACCAGTCCCCCCTCTATGGGATGGGTTCTTGGCTATCCTCCAATGTCTTTAGCTTTTATAGAGTCTCTCTCCTATATAAAGTGTAAACCCAACAAATAAAATGTTTGAGCTCAATGAGAACTCAAATGGAAAAGAAAAATGGTGTGCGACAATGATAATAATCAGAGTTACAATAGTGAGTGCAACAATGAAAATAATGAAAGTGTAGAATGATTGTAAAACCCTTTTATTTATAACAAAATATTAGGTTATCCTCGAATATTGAGCAATAATAAATATTATTAACCCCATTCTAGAATTACCCATCTAAAATATTTTATTATATTTGGTTTGAAGGGAAAAAGTATTTAAACTTTTATTTAGAAAAATAAATAAATAAATGATTTATTTATCACATCACAAAATATGGTTAAGGAATAATAAACAAATAATGATTTATTTAATTATTCCTAAGGGATTTGGTCAAACTTGACAATGGATAATAACTAATTAGGGATTAATTAATTATTCCTAAAGAAAAGTAAGATAATTAATGATTTATCCATTAATTTCTCATAATTGGTCAAATGTGACAAGGAATATTAATTAAACAATGGTTTAATTATAAATGACTTAATAAATGTGCTTTATTCAGTAATTTCTCACAGTGAAAGAAATTTTACTATGGTAAAGTTGGCCCTACATGGTGTACATCTATCCATCTAATAAATTATGGCCAGATGATCAATTTTTGTGATAATAATAGGAGACAAAATTGAAAGAGTAAGAGCTCTTATCAAGAAACAACAAAATTTGGTGCAATAGCGACATTTCCTCTGTTAGCTCTAGGGGAGTCTCGGGAGGATTATGTATTATATGGGATACCAACCAACTCCAGCTTCTGAATTCCCACAATAAAATTCATTGGCTACCAACCTCTTTCCATATCCTAGCCAAAAAATAAGTAGGTGATATTATCAACATATTTATTCTCTTTCATTTCAAAGAAAAGAAAAACTACTAGAACTCTCTCATGGGCCTTAAGGATTTTGAATATGGCTCCAACTATATTTTGGGGGAGACTTCAATAACACTGTCAATCATAGCAAGAAAGAAGGCGGTTCCATTATTTGTGACCCATTTCAATAATACACGAAGGATTTCATAATTCACCTCCTTCTTCTTGATATCAAACCCCCTAGAATCTATTTTAGTTGGAATAATAAAAGGCTTGGAATTCGTTAGATAACTTCTAGACTTGTTCATTTACTTTCCTCCAAGGATTTCTTGAACATTAACCTTTTTGTTCATTCCTCCATCATCCTCTGGAATGGCCCGTACCATTGCCCCATAAAGATCTCTCTTTCATCTGTGACTAATTATGGCCCATTCCATTTTGTTACTCATTACTCTAGTCCTTATCCCCAAAATTCGGGAGCTTGTTTCCTCTTCATAGTAACCCTATATTGAAGGTAGCATGATCCACATATGGGAATCCAAAATTAAAGGACTCAAAAGAAACATCAAGAATTGGTTACTAGAATCCAAGTCTAATAGTTGAGATGGAAAATGAAATAGAGAAAATGAAATCCACCATTGAAAATGAACCTGTCATGGAGGAACTTCTATCGCGTGAAATTAATTTTTTTTTTTTTCCAATTACCACTTTCTGTTAAAATAATAAGAAGAATATTGGTGGCTTAAATCTCAAAGCTTATTGATTTAAGAAGGAGATAGAAACCCCACTTCTTTTCATAAATTATCCAAAAATCATGAGCAAAAAAACAACATCAAAGAAATGTAGGTTCATAGAGTCAAAGTTGATATTTTTTAGACTATCAAAGAAGATTCAACTATACACTTCATCAATCTATACATGCAGAAGAATCTACCCTCAGAAGAAGATGGATCCTATATGCTTGAACAAGTCTTGATGCTAGCCACGAATGGCATGAATCTCCAATTAACTACTCATCCCAGTAAGGAAGAAATAAGCAAAGTAGTATTCTCCTTCCATGACAACAAAGCCCCTAGAACAAACATATTTCATGCACATTTCTATAATCACATTTAGAATTTCATTAAGAGAAATCTATGTACAATGATTGGATACTCATTAAAATGGATTTGTATTGGAGGTGGTGTAAATTCATCCTTTTTGGATTTAATTTCCAAAGAATTGAATCCCTCCTATTTTCATAGGTTTCATCTTATCTCTCTCTACAATGTCTCTTATAAAATTCTCTTTAAGCTTCTAGCAGATCATTTAAAAAAAATTCTTCCCCACATTATCTCTGAGAATCAAGGTTGTCATGGTGCTAACCTAGTAGTTTCTTCCAACTACAAATAGGCATGGTGTGACACTGCCTAACTCATTCTATCCCCCTACTTGTGTTTATGAGCTATGACTAACTTTCACACTTAACCAATTTTTCCTTAAGTGCTATGATGCAATGAAATTACTTCAATTATCTTCAATCATTAATCTTCATATGTGACAGAAATAAATCATGAACCATAACAGTAGAAAAATGTACACACATATAAAATGGGAAGGTAAACTCCCGGATAAGTCTTCACAACTCTAAATTAAATTATGTAATTATATTTTACAAATACAATTTTTACAGTCTTGTGTAGGCACTGCACATTCTATCTCAACATTACTTTCGTGGAAGCTTGCCCATGACCTGCATTCACTCAAACACGACTCATGGCCCATTGTTCAGTTGACAGTGGCACATGGTCTTTATTCACAACCCAACAACCTATGGCCCAACCTTCAAATTGTAGCTGTGCGATGCCACACCTGACTCACTCAAGCCATTGTTGCATCGTTCTACCCACAGTGCTCTACTTGAATTTCGCTACGCCCGCACTATCCTACCATGTCATTTTCTATCAGTGATCAATCTACTGCACTATGGTCATCTAACACTTCTTCGTGCAGTATATATCTAACCCAAACAATGGGGAACCCAAAACTTAGCCAGTGATATTTCACAACCTTGTGATTCGGCCCACCCAGCCCCACTCTGCCTATCCTCACTACCCCTTTCTTGGTTGATGTTTTATGTTTGATCTTCCTCCTTTATGGCTTTGAACTTGTGAGTTCAACTAGCTTTATTGCCTCCAATTACTTGCCACACCTTCATATATATATGTTGCTTATCATTATGATTTTCACCAAGGGTCATGTTGCTTGGCTTGGCCATGGGTCAGCCTACCCATGTGCTTCCTGGATTACTTGAATTACAATTATAAATGTGCTTTTCCAATTTCATGAACCGATCCGTTGGTCCACCCGGTATCTCACCCAACCAATTCGTCCATTTGCTACTCGATTCACCTGACTCATTCGTCTGAGTGCTCCACTACTATCGCACTTGTGTTGCATCCACCCACATGTTGTGTTGGGTGGGTGCCATCTCGCTACGGCGTGCTCGACACCTTTAGCCGAACTGCCCAACCACATGTGCCTTTAACTAGACAACTTTAAATGAATGTCCATGCACCCATTTCCTTTAACCAAATGCGCCTTCACCTGAGTTTCCTTTAACCGAATGCCTCCACCAAAGTCACCATTAACCGAACACTCTTGTCTACAAGCCCGTCACACATCATGGGAGTTCCCACACCCACGTTCTCAGTTTTTTTACTCTCTTGTGTGTTCGCCAACTCGAGGCCCTTAAAAAGGTGGTTTCATCCCTTCAAGACAAATTATAGACAACATCACATTAGTTTAGAATGTTGTTGACCCCAGCCAAACACTTGGAGACTAAGGAATTCTCATTAAGACTGGGTTATCTAATTCTTTTGACATAGTAAGGAAAAATTTTATTCCTAATGACATGAAGAAGATTGGATTCCAAGAAAAATTTATTTAATGGATTTCTCTCTATATCATATGTCCTTGGATTTTCCCCGTGGTGAATGGTCAAGTTAAAAATTTATTCAAACCCTCAGGGGGTATGTGCCAATGCTACCCTTTATCTTTGTTCTTATACATCATCATGGCATATTCAGTAATTCATCACCTAGACAATGAGTGTAGTAATGACCACCCCCCTAGTATTAGATATGCTCCAAATGTCAAAAGTGCCAAGCACTCACAATCTATAGATAACACCATCCTCTTGAGTGAAGCTTCTCTAGCCATTTCCAAATGATTCAAACTAGTTATGGAAAAATTTCTTACAATCTTTGGGGGTTTAGCCAATGTTCCCAAATCCCAAAGCTTTTCTCGGAACATATCTGGGGGCAAAGAAGAGCAAATTGGACATAATTTTTTCTTATGCCCTTGGGCACCCAGAAAGAATTTAATTATTTGGGGATCCCCATTTGCTTCAAACACCATTCTCCCCAAGAATGGAAAGAAAACCTCGTGAACATTAAAAGAAAGCTAGATTCATGGGGATCCAGATGGCTAAATCTATCTATCTGTATTATTCTCATTAAAACATTTTTATCATATAGTAATTTTTGGCACTCCTTTCTCTACAAAATGTTCTTCATTGCCTTCGATTCTATATTAGAATATTCCTTTGGGAATGAGGCAAAACATATACTAAGAAGTTCCACCTAGTTTGATGGGCTAATGTGCACGCTCCAAATCTTCATGGAGGGATTGGTATTCAAAATCCCATCCTATTGAATTAAGCCATTGAAGCCACACTAGCTTGGAAGATATAAGAGAGACCAGAGTCATGGTGGGTGCAAGAATTGAAAGAAAAAATACTTACATGAAGGAAATCAAACTGAGATTGACCCCATCCAACCCTCCTAGCAAGGTTTCCTAATCTAGAAGCTCACAACTACCATAGCTCCTCTCATTAACCATCATAATGATTAGGTTAGTAGTTTTGTAAACTAGTACTAAGTCAATGATTATATATTTCATTGTACAATTGAAAAAAAAAGCAATAAAGATCACTTTAAATTACTTCCTTTTGAACTTTGTTCTTTTTGCATCTATAGATGATATAAATATTTATCTTAAGTTTTATATACATTAGGTTTATAATATTAATCCCTTGGGTTAAATATTACTCCCTTGGGTTTCTTATCCCTTAGGGTTTTAGTATTAATCCCTTGGGGTTTATTAATCACTTTGGTTTCTGGTCAACCATAGTCCAACGTCGCACTTTGAGAAATATTTTCTCAATATGAAAATCAATCATGGTCAACCATGCTTTATCATGGTTAACGATGGTCAATAACCATGCACATTGTGACAAAGATTGTCTAATGGTCCAACATCACATTGTGACAACCATGGTCAAATATGGTCAATAATGGTGCAACGTCACATTGTTACAAGGATTGAATGAATATGAAAATCAATCATATTAAATCATCGTTAACAATATTTATTTTAGATTTTATAATATTTATATTAAGATTTATATACCTTGCATGCTACTTACATGCTTGCATGCCCTTTTGACTTGCTCGAAATATAAGGTGGATCATAATTATCGCCTACTCATTGACATGCAGATGGAAGAGCAGATAAGATGACATTGGATACAAAGATAAATCCATGGTCGACATATTGTAAATCGACTCCCGAATGGAAGCCATTCCTCAAAATCGAATTGATATGTTTGGTTAGTAGGTGGTTCAAAATTGAAAATTTATAAGTTTTGGTAGGATTAATTAATTTGAAGTTTAAAATCTCCCACATAGAGAGTTGTGCTTTACAATTTTATGGAGGGGATATCATTAAATTAAGCATGATTTAGAAACTAAAATTAAAAGAAATGATAATTGGTATGAGTGAACTCATGGATATAGAGATTAACTTGATTCTTTGATTACAGAGATTGATTTGATTTTTTGTGACTCATGGTTATAGAGATTAACATAGATTAACTAGATTCTTTAATTATAAAGATTGATTTGATTTGTTTCTTTCGATGGTGTACGATTTTGTAGATGATAATTTTTCATACACGATGATGTAGAAGATATTTAGTAGACTTTGAAGATTTATGAAATGGAAAAGTATTGATTCCTGAAATATAATGTTTCGTAATAGGTTGATGTGTGATTTTGTTTAATAAATAATAATAATAATAAATGAATGTGTAGTTAGTTTTTATTATGTGATTATTTTTGTTAGTTTAGTTTAAAGTTAATTAATATTATAATATAGTATGAATGATATGTAAACTTATTTTTATCATTCTCAATTATAATTAAAATATTTTGATGAAATAAAATAATTTTACAATAAATAATATGTGTGTTTATTTTTTGAGTGTAAAAGATATAGAGATAAATTTAGAGAAAGATAAAACTAATTAAAAATTTATGAGAGAGAATGTTAAAGATATAATATTTTCTTTTAAATATTTCAATATAAAACTTAAATAAATTATTTGAATATCAATGTCAATTAGTTTATTTTAATACCAATTTCATTTATATGTGTGTGTCTTGACCATAATAAAATATCTCATAGTTTTTGATAGAGAATTTTCATTGTCCTTGTGTCACTCTCCTCAGAGGCCCTGTGGCCCTTAATGCCCTACCTGTTGCTATCATGCCAGTGCTTCAGAGGTTGACAACATGTTTGATCCATGTGGATATTGGTGGTCACCCACCTATTCCAATTGGACCCCCTCCACTATTTCTTTTCAGTTTCCTTAATTGTAGCACAACCTATTATTTTTGGTAGTTTTTCGGGTCGTAAACTTCCAGAGTCGTTTTGACAGACTAAAAGACGTTTTTACAGAAAATGGAGAGACCGAAAAATTTCCCAATCACATTATGAATTATTTTTGGCTTTTTATTCAATATCTTTGAAACAATGTATTATGTTAGCTAAACAAAGATCATATGCCAAAGTTACAACCCAGGAAGTTGATGTACCAATTTATCGAAAGAGGGCCCACAATTTTGGCATTTCATCTCCTGGAGTTAGGTTTTTGGATGTTTAGGGTTTTCCATTATTTCTCAATAATAAATAGACCTTTGAGCCTCATTGTAACACAATTCAGATGCATGTAGCCACCACATCTCTTCTCGGAGATAGGCTACCATCACAAGAGCTAGTTTATTTCCATTTTTCTATGTAACCATATTTCAGTTCTTTCATATTGATGAAATGAAGTTTTATTTCTGCTACATCTCTATGCCTATGTGTATATTTGTTTTTTGTTGCATACTTTCATAAGTTCAGATCAATGTTAGCCTCTGCCTTGTGCTTCCCTTTTTATTCATAGGCTTCACTTCCCTCACTTCGCTGCTTTTCCCTACCCTCTTACATTCTTTTCCTTCAATTTTCTATAACCTGATCCACCCCCCCCCCCCCCCCCCCCCCAACTGGCCTCTTTCTTCTATGGAACCTCTCTTTGGCGAGGTGGTAAAACATGACTAGTGTAGGCCATGAGTCCCCCTTGGTGTAGGAAATCACTACTTTTAGTGCCTTGGTGACCAATGGGCCTAATATTAAAAAAGATCCTTCATTTCGATTTCTAAAGAAGCTCGATGAAATTCTGGATGTCTAAATATCTTCCTCTTAGGCTAGATCATGTGCCCTTCAACCATCAGAGTAAGTTCTTATGGATCCTTGGCCCTCTCCTTGGATTATTTGTATATGGAACGAAAACAACTAGAAACCCTTAATCAAGGGTGAGGTAGCTTTCTCCTTTTGTGGAAAAGGATCTTTTTAATTTTTTCTTTGAGGACAAGTTGGACAAGGATCTGATCTTTACGAGCGGAACATATTTCATGGGACGATAATGACTTTAACTCAACTGATGGAGCTTAAAATTTAATCTTTATTGGGGTGTTCCAGGCTTCGTCCCTATTTGATTTAAGCTCCACTTTCTCCCCTTTGTTGGAACAATATTACCTTTAGACAGATCCATAATTCCCTAAGAAAATACATTGATTGTGTCGAACCCCGTGAAGGGTATTATCCTATGCTTGCATACGTGTTGAGGTTGATCTCAAAAAAGGGCTTCCCACTGCTATTAATCTCTATATAAATAACTGGTCCCATATTCAAGAATTTGATTATGATCAACTCCCCTTCAAATGCAAATTTTTCCATGAGTATGAGGAATTTACCATAAAATGCCTGAAAAAGCAAGAAGACCAGGACAAGCAAAGAAATTTAGTTGAGTAATAGAAATAAGCTAAGAAGAGATGTGGAAACATCAATCAACTTCCCCCTCTCAAGCCTCGATAAGAAAAAGAAAGTCATGAAGGTAAATGATCCTCTTCCTAAAAGAAAAACCCACCAAGGAATGGCAAAGGATCAAGCAGATCTGGACAAGTAGAAGACAATGATAGTAGGTACAAATTTCTAGCTATCATTATGGAAGAAGGTGAAATTATTCTAGAAAATTAAGTTCTAGATAGGAAATTCAAACAACCCCCCATCTAGACCTTGAACCACAACCTACAAATGGACCAAAACTTAATGTAGAGTTAGACAACAACTCAAAGGAACATTTCAATGAAGAGGAATATTTCCTTTCTCTAAGAGAACTTATCTCCACTTTTTCCTTTCTAGCTCAGCTGGTGAAAAAATAGAAGTAGAGAAAACCAAAGAGGCTAAACGCCGCTCACACAAAGTGGGCAAAAACGCCAACAAAGAAGTTTGTATTTTAAAAATTAAAAAAGAAAAGGAGCTTGGCCACCAACATACCATTCCTCTTTAATTAGAAGAACATGGCAACAAAGGCAGCATGAAAGGAGTTGGAGTAGCCCTTGCTAAAGGATCAAAACAATCTAAAAGTAAATGATGATTGTTTCCTCCTAGAATTGCAACGACCTTATTTCAAGAAAAAATAATGGTTGAAGTAAAATAACTAATAAAAAATAAAAAGCCCATGATGGCCCTTCTATAGGTGTTATTATGTTTTCTTCTCGAATTTGTACGAAAAGAAATGACTTTAGGTTTTGGATGACAAACATCCCTATCAATGAAAATAGTTGCTATACATTGTAGATTTGCAACAAATGATAAAAACAAAAACTGCCAAAGCCATGATCTATGCCACAATCATAGTTAAACAACAAAATGGAATAGTAAAATAAGCGTAGGTAACTCCAATAATCCAATGGAAACCAGATATATAAATAATATATTTTATTAAACGACACTTGTGAAGGGAATAAATAATGTTACCAATCCCCCCTCTATGGGATGGGTTCTTGTCTATCCTCAAATGCCTTCAACCATTATAGAGTCTCTCTCCTTTATAATGTGTAAACCCAACAAATAAAATGTTTGAACTCAATGAGAACTCAAATGGAAAAGAAAAATGGCGTGCAACAATGATAATAATCAGAGCTACAATAGTGAGTGCAACAATGAAAATAGTTGAAAGTGAATAATGAATGTAAAACCATTCTATTTATAACAAATATTAGGTTATCCTCAAACAATGAGCAATAATAAAACATTATTAACCCCATTTTAGAATTAACCATTTGGAATATTTTATTATATTTGGTTTGGAGGGAAAGAGTATTTAAACTTTTAAACTTTTATTTATTTATCATCTCAAGAATATGGTTAAGAAATAATTAAAAAAATGATTTATTTAATTATTCCTAAGGGATTTGGTCAAACTTCACAAGGAAGAACAACTAATTAGTGATTAATTAATCATTCCAAGAGAAAAATAAGATAATTAATGATTTATCTATTTATTTCTCATATTTCGATCAAATACGACAAGGAATATTATATAAACAATTGTTTAATTAGTTATTCCTAGAAGATAATTATATAAATAGTGATTTATTTAATTATTCTTCATGGGTTTAATTATAAATGACTTAATAAATGTGGTTTATTAAGTAATTTCTCATAGTGAAAGCAATTTTACTATGGTAAAATTAGCCCTACGTGGTGTACTTCGATCCATCTAGTAGATTATGGCTAGATGATCAGTTTTTTGTGATAACAATAGTAGACGAAATTGGAAGAGTAGGAACCCTTATAAAGAAACAACGAAATTTGGTGCAATAGCAACATTTCCTCTATTAGCTCTAGGGGAGTCGGGAGGATTATGCACTATATGGGATCCCAACCAACTCCAGCTTCTAAATTACCACAAAAAATTCATTAGATAACAACCTCTTTCCATATCCTAACAACAAACTATGTGATATTATTGTTACACAAAAAATTGTCACCATGACTTTCTACAATTTGTGTGAGTCCATCAACACTCATACATACCTCCTTTGCAAGTCTTAAATCTTCGCTCTTCATTTCAAGCCTTGAAAATGGGAGAAAGACCTTAAAAATATCTCAAATCCTGGATTTTCACTTTCTCCTAACATTGCCTGCGGTGCTGCACCCAATGGTCATGTTTTCTGCGAACCTGACCACTTTGTCTATCGAGTAATGGGTGCGAACCCCTGTAAAAGTTAAAAGGTCATGAGTTCATTCTTAAAAACTCATTTTGGGTCACTTCTAGACACTTCTAGAAGGAATATTATGTTGGCAAGTCTGCTCCACCTTGGTTCATCCATTCCATAACTAAGGGAGCTAACTCTATGATATGAGGTGCTTATCCCATTGAAGGAGGAACTTATCCCTTCAATGGTGGACCTGCAACTTCCTCTATTTGCACTATAAATTCATGCATTGGGCTGGTTGTAAGGGAGGTTGAAAGCTGAAGATTCTTGAGGGTAAATGCTACTGAAAACTAGGCTTCCTTTTTGAGCTTGTGAGAGGAGATATCACATACCATTCATGTCATTTGGGAAGTGAGTGAGGCTTGTCAAAGTAGAGGAGACTCCTCCTAGACCTTGGAAAGAACTTGTGCAACATCAAGGCAAAGGTTGTAAGGTTCTTTTATTCATAAAGTTAATACAATCAAGTTTGTTTTTCTCAATGAAATGTCTCTAATAGTTTATTTTATGAGCTCCTTGATCTTCATAATGAACATGTTTTGTTATATGCAGGTATGCTTTGATGTGTGCTTGTTTGTGTATGCAGGTTATTAAATGGGAACTGCTTGAAGCTGTTGGAGTAAAACTGCCTCAAACAAGCGTTGGATCAAGGTAGGATCTGTTACACCTCTTAGTATTCATTAATGAATTGAAACATGTTTAGAGAAAAGTAGATTTGCTTGTGCTCTTTGTTGCTAGATATCATTCGATACTAGGGAGATTGGTCTTGTCTGTAAGAAAGATTTATCCAGCCAACAAATTGGCGACTCCGCTGGGGATCGAACCCAGAATAAACATGAAAAGTTTGCCGGACTTTTGTTGTTTCAAGTTTGATATTGGTAATAAAACGACGTGTTTTAGATCGCTTTTTTACCTTTTCAAATTGAAGACACTAATTATGAAAAGTACTCCTTGGTCATAATGATCAAGCAGTTCTCTCAAGTATTATTTTATAATTTTTTGGGCTTGGGAGACACAAATTTACGAAAAAGGACAACTGTGGAGTTTTCTTAAGTTTTTCTTCTTACTCCCTAAAATTGAAAAACACCGAATTTCTCCTATATTGGACTCGTTAAAATTTCACAGTAAAGGACCTGTTCAATTACAAACAAGAACGGACCACTCCTTCTTAGGGTTCAAATCTAAAATAATCTGGAATCATTCGAAGGATGAGCTTTTAACCAAGCAAATGTTATCCTCCTCAAGCTTGTCAAAAATAAAGAGGTACTTGCCGGAAATGGTGGGGGAAAAGAGAGAAAAATGAACCTGTTTGTCGTACTTTGTGTTTGAAAAACTTTCCATCACTCTTGAACACGACACTTTTATCCACCTGGGTTGGGAAATCCTTTACCTAACCGTTAAGCAAGCCACATTGAAAGTCTTCAGCTGGTTTCCGGGTATTAACTTTGGGTCAACTGTCACCAAGTCATCTATAGTGTCGTTATGTGTTCAAGAGGTCTATGCAAATAAACCATTCACCTGCAAAATATTTGTCATCCATCATTGACCATCCCTGAGTTAGTTCTTGCTAAACATATTTCTTCGTGTTCTCAACGCCGAAAAATACGATTCCAATCCCATCCTTACACAATTATTGGAGATACTCTTTATCGTCGTGGGGTGGATTCTGTTTTCCGTCGTTGTCTTACTCATGACGAGGCTGAGAAGGTTCTTAATGACTGCCACTCTAGAGCATGTGGCGGTCATATGTCTGGGTATGCCATAGCCCAAAATATTTTGCACGCTGGCTATTTTTGGTCGTCCTTATTCAAAGATTGTATTACTACCATCCAAAAATGCCACAATTGCCAATTTTTTTATCGTAAGATGCGCGCTCCTCCTACTCCTCTCCACCCTATCATTGTCGTTGGTCCCTTTGCAACATGGGGTATCGATTTTATTACATGTAACCCTCACTCGGTCGGGGGGCATTCGTATATCATCCTTGCGGTAGATTATTTTACCAAGTGGGCTGAGGCGATGCCTACATTTTCAGCAGACGGTAAAACTGCTGCGATTTTCATTTTCAACCATATAATTTCTAGGTTTGGTTTTCCCCAAGCGATTATCACTGACCATGGGAGTCATTTTCGAAACATCATGATGACCGAACTTACAGAACAGCTTGGCCTATGTCACGATAGTTCCACTCCATATTACCCACATGAAAATGGTCTGGTTGAAGCAGTCAACAAAGTTCTAGTCACCATGATCTGACAAATCATTGGGATTCATCGGTCAAATTGGCACAACATGTTATTTTCAGCGCTTTGGGCGTACCAAACCTCAGTCAAAACATTAATAGGTTTTACTCCCTTTCAACTGGTTTATGGTTTAGAGGCAGTATTTCCCATTGAATGCAAAATCCCGTCATTACAAATTGCCGTGCAATTATTGCCAGCCACTTCTGAAGAAGAAAAACGTTTATTATACTTAGCTCAATTAGATGAGAATTGATGCAATGCTGCATTAGCTGTCGAAACTCATGACAAACGGATCAAAGCTCAATATGATCGGAATGTTACACCCCGCAATTTTTCGGAAGGCAACCTAGTTGTACTTTACGATCAAGCAAACGATAAGCTAGGGTCTGGAAAATTTGTACCCATGTGGCATGGTCCGTATATTGTCAAGCGGAAGCTGGAAAAAGGGGCCTATGAGCTAGAAGATTTTGACGGTGTCTCTTTAGGTAAACCTAGG
>APFE030102800.1:12904-26785 GCA_000404065.3 Pinus taeda | reverse complement strand
GTAAACCTAGGAATGGGCTTTATCTAAAGCGATATTATGCTTAAAAGATTAGTGTGGAGATTTCTTAGATTAGTTTCTTTCTAAATTGGTGTATTCTTAGACTAAAGATGCATGCTTTATGTTAGAGAGTGTTTTTTCATTATTAGTCCGGCTTATCTTGATTTTACTCTTGATATTGCAGATGTCGACACCTCTCCAAACATACATCAATTTCGTTGATGGCGCTTGTCGTAGTACACGGAACATCTCTTCCGCAGCCTGGGTTATCTATTCACTGTCTTACGAGTTAGTAACTATGCATGGGGTAAGCCTCTGTCAAACAATGAACAACATTGCATAATACAGTGCAGTGATTGAATTATTATCTGAATCCATCTCATTTGGAATTCGAAGTTTGATTGTTAATTTAGATTTGGAACTCGTTGTATTACAACTTAATTGAGTTTATGCCATTAGAAATCTAGTATTATTATGATTATTTTTGAGAGTCCGTCTCTTGGAACGAGAATTTGATTACATAGAATATCCGCACATTCCAAGATATTTAAATACATTAGCAGATGCAATTGCTTCTTGAATGTTAAATAGACATTTGAATTAAATGAAACAGTAAATTTAAAATTATCTCATAAACATGTTTTTCAAGATAACCATAGTAATAGCATAGGATAGTATAAGAGTGTGTCAAAATATATATCATCCTCGATCATAGGTTGAAAAACACCTTATGATCAACAAAAATGATAGTATCAAAAGTCCAAAAATGAGTCTACAAGGCAATCATCCTATCACTGGTGATGATCCCGATAAGACACCACTACTCGGGCCACCGTATAAAGGAACCTCCTAAAAGAACCTGGGACCCCAACCACATAGCACTGAATTCGAAGAGTAATGTTATCTATGCTGGTCTCTGGAATATCTGCGGTCAAGCGCTCTAGATGGCTCTCCAACTTGGCCAAGGTCTCTGCTGAGTAGTCTTGTGGGGCCTGTGCTGCGACAGCTGGTTATCTCTGATCATAGAGTTGGAGAGTGGTTGGTCGCCATGGACCCACATTTTCATTTAAAACTTTTGCTATTAGTTTTGGGACGATTTTAAAAAAATAAAAAAATACATATAAAATTAAAATGTTGAAAACAATTTTACCTTTATCATCCCATTGCTCTCCTAGTGGAAGAGCCATGTCAGGATCGCCACGATAATCTATCCCAGCATATGGAAAATCTTGAATAATAAAGAGTTGGTTCTCTAACCAACGGAAATACTCTGGAGTGAATCGAACAATCTCAGTACCCTCCTTAGGATGGCGGGCCATAACTGCAACCCATCGCATAACCTGAGGATCTCGGGGAAGTCCAGCCTCAACAATAAGTTGCCATGGAACCAGCATTGGTACCCTCTCTAGGGAAAATCTGACAACTAAATAACCATAACCAAATTTCTTTAGCTGGCCATTCTTCACCCTAGTCAATTGGCCCTTCACATTGGCCAATACATCATTGCACCAGTTGAAGGTGGTGCCTCGGAAGCATTCCACTGCCATGCGCATCTGGGAACCTGTAGCTAGATGCAATGCTGTGCTCCCGCAGAGTCCGGTAACAGTAAAGGAAATCACCTTTAGTTCAGTACGGGAGATAGTTTTAACATCTATCCGTTTGTCCGGAGTCTGGTCGTTACAGAACTCTAGTCAGAGACTACCTACAGATTTGCCACCTGGCCTAGATTCGAACAGAGATAATTGCTCGCCTTTCTTGGGCAAGCCAGTAAAAAATTATATGTGATCCGGCTCGATTTTGAGCCGGTTGCCACAAATAATGAAGCACTGGTCCTGTATGCTCCACCTGTTCACCATCCATTGTAAAAAGTCTACCTGTGCCCTCATGCCAGGTATGGTCCAAAATTTGAAATGCCCGCATTCTCTTAATGCCTGTAATGAAGGCGCATGGAGTAATGCAGCTTGATCCATGTCCTCATCCTCTCTTTCCCGCCAAACAAGCATCTTGTGTACCTACATTGCAAAATAGGTGGATTAGAATTTTCATTCCAAAATTATGGGGCAAAAATGGAGAAACTAGGGTTCAAAATCCGCATTCTGCGGGGTTCGCACCCATCCCTTTAGAGACAGTGCATAGGTGCGCACTTCTCCTTAAGGCTAGGTGTGGAACCCCAACTTTTCTATGTGCACAGAAAAGTTGGGGCACGCAGGGGCCACATGGTGCCCGTGCGCAACTCCCGCGGGCGATTTTTTGCCCTAATTTTCCTTCAAAAATTGACTTCTAAACCCTAAAACAAAATTTCAAACGGATGAAATGCAAGTCAAGGACATTGTGGATTACCTAGAGAAGACGGTTCTCGATTCCAGCAGTCAAATTTTTCGCAATCTCCACAGGAAGTTTTCTACCAAAAGCTCTTACCTTTTACTCCAAAGGTAAACAGTAAAAATGAACTTGTAAAAGCCCTTTTAATAAGATTTTTTGAATAAATAAATTAAATTTATTTATTTTTTACTTTGAAAAGGTCATTTTGGTGCATTTTTATTATTTTTAAACAGATATGAGTAATGTTTGTAGTTTTTGTGCAGAATATTAGGGATTCAGGTGAAATTGATCATTTTTAACAAAAAACACATAGGAGTCCTCTTTAAGCTCTTTTCGGACTCGTAAAAAATGAAAAGATTGCCGAGTTTTTCTTTGTAGACTCGTTAAAATGAAATTAAAAAGACAGTCCTTTACAGCTCTTTTCCGACCGTACAAACATGAAAAGATTGCCGGACTTTTGTCATTCCAAGTTTGATATTGGTAATAAAACGACGTGTTTTCAATCACTTTTTTACTTTTTTCAGATTGAAGACACTAATCATGAAAAGTACTCCTTGGTCGTAATGATCAAGCGGTTCTCTCAAGTATTATTTTATACCTTTTCGGGCTTGGGAGACACAAATTTACGAAAAAGGACAACCGTGGAGTTTTCTTAAGTTTTTTTTCTGACTCCCTAAAATTGAAAAACACCGAGTTTCTCCTATACTGGACTCATTAAAATTTCACAGTAAAGGACCTGTTCAATTACAAACAGGAACGTGCCACTCCTTCTTAGGGTTTGAATCTAAACTAAGTTCGACTCATCCAAACGATGAGCTTATAACCAAGAAAATGTTATCCTCCTCAAGCTTGTCAAAGATAAAGAGGTACTTGCCAGAAATGGTGGGGGAAAAGAGAGAAAAATGAGTCTGTTTGTTGTACTTTGTGTTTGAAAAGCTTTATGTCACTCTTGAATAGGACACTTTTATCCACCTGGGTTGGGAAATATTTTACTAACAGTTAATCAAGCCACATTGAAAGTATTCAGCCGGTTCTGGGTATTAACTTTGGGTCAACTGTCACCAAGCCATCTGCAGTGTCATTATGTGTTCAAGAGGTCTATGCAAATAAACCATTCACCTGCAAAATATTTGTCATCCATCATTGACCATCCTTGAGTTAGTTCTTGCTAAACATATTTCTTCAGACTTGATCTATGATTTCGTGTTATGGGCTTGCCTATGACGGATCGCTTTCTATTGACTCCAACTAATTATCTAGAAAGATGATCTAGAAATCATCAATACCTTGGAATCTGCATGCCTCAATGGCAGGGTTCTCGCCTTGGATGACAGGTTGCATCATTGACCTTCGATCAACGGATTCTATAACATGTTCGACATCGACTCATTCATTCACATTTCATGGATTATACTGAGTACTTTGAGGGCCATTGACATTACTGGTGGTTCCTCTCACACTTTTTAACAATTTACATCATTGAATGGTAATCAAGTGGTTTCTACCATGTTCGACTTCAACAAATTCATTCACATGGATAGAATCGTACTAGTTCGGGAAGTGGAAATGAAGACCCTGGATCTAGTTTCCACCACCCAGGCTGCGAGGAATTTTGTTATCATTATATAGTGGACTATTCATAAACAGATGGTTGTGCCCATAGTGTGTCCATGTGTTCCTACTTGTGTTGTAATACAAAATCATTCCTATATCAGAGTAGTTTTAGATAGTTCTTGGTCAGTTTTGATCTAAGTACGGGAATGCCTAGCTCAGTGATGATATTTTCACATATATATATTTTTCGTTGAATGTTTTTATAGGTTCGACTGGGGTATCCACAGGAAGATCCCTAAAATGATAAAGTCGTTCACTCTTCTTAAATGATAAAAACCATCCTCATCTATTACAGAATTCTTAATTTAGGGGGCAATCTGTTACACAAAAAATTGTCGCCATGACTTTCAAGAGTTTGTGTGAGTCCATCAACACTCATACATACCTCCTTGCAAGTCTTAAACCTCAGCTCTTCATGTCAAGCCTTGAAAATGGGAGAAAGACCTTAAAAATATCTCAAATCCTGGTTTCGCACTTTCTCCTAGCATTGTCTGCGATGCCGCACCCAATGGTCTTGTTTCATGCGAACCTGACCACTTTGTTTATCGAGTAATGGCTGTGAACCCCTGTAAAAGTTAAAAAGGCGTGAGTTCATTCTTAAAAACTCATCTTGGGTCACTTCTAGACACTTCTAGAAGGAATATTACGCTAGCAAGTCCGCTCCACCTTGGTTCATCCATTCCATAACTAAGGGAGCTAACTCCATGATATGAGGTGCTTATCCCATTGAAGGAGGAACTTATCCCTTCAATGGTGGACCTGCCACTTCCTCCATTTGCACTATAAATTCATGCATTGGGCTGGTTGTAAGGGAGGTTGAAAGTTGAAGATTCTTGAGGGTAAATGTTTTTGAACACTAGGCTTCCTTTTTGAGCTTGTGAGAGGAGAGATCACATACCTTTCATGTCATTTGGGAAGTGAGTGAGGCTTGTCAAAGTAGAGGAGACTCCTGCTGGACCCTGGAAAGAACTTGTGCAAGATCAAGGCAAATATTGTAAGGTTCTTTTATTCATAAAGTTAATACAATCAAGTTTGTTTTTCTCAATAAACTGTCTCTAATAGTTTATTTTATGAGCTCCTTGATCTTCATAATGAACATGTTTTGTTATACGCATGTATGCTTTGATGTGTGCTTGTTTGTGTATGCAAGTTATGAAACGGGAACTGCTTGAAGTTGTTGGAGTAAAATTGCCTCAAACAAGCGTTGGAGCGAGGTAGGGTCTGTTACACCTCTTAGTATTCATTAATGAATTGAAACATGTTTAGAGAAAAGTAGATTTGCTTGTGCTCTTTGTTGCTAGATATCATTCAATATTAGGGAGATCGGTCTTGTCCGCAAGAACGATTTATCCGGCCAACAATTATCAACATCTATATGCTCGTTCATTTCAATGAAAACAAAAACTACTAGAACTCTCTCATGGGCCATAAGGATTTTGAATATGGCTCCATTTATATTTTGGGGGAGGGGACTTCAATAGCATTGTAAATCATAGGGAGAAAAAAGGTGGCTCCATTATTTGTGACCCATTTCAAGAATACATGGAAGATTCCATAAGTCACCTCCTTCTGCTTGATATCAAACCACCTAGAATCTATTTTACTTGGAATAATAACATGCTTGGACCTAGTTAAATAACTTCCAGAGTTGTTCATTTACTTTCCTCTAAGGATTTCTTGGAATTTAACCTTTCTCTTCATTCCTCCTTCCTCCTCTGGAATCGCTCGGATCACTGCTCCACAAAGATCTCCCTTTCCTCCATGATTAATTATGGCCCATCCCATTTTGTTATTCATCACTCTAGTCCTTATCCTCAAAATTCACGAGCTTGTTTCCTCTTCATAGTTACCCTATATTGAAGGTAGCCTGATCCACATATGGGAATCCAAAATTAAAGGACTCAAAAGAAACATCAATCATTGGTTATTAGAATCCAAGTCTAATAGGAAAGCATCCATCCTTAAGATATATGGGAATCCAAAATTAAAGGACTCAAAAGAAACATCAATCATTGGTTATCAGAATCCAAGTCTAATAGGAAAGCATCCATCCTTGAGATGGAAAATGAAATCGAGAAAATGCAATCTACCATTGAAAATGAACATGTCATGGAGGAACTTCTATCTCAGGAAATTATTTTTTTCCAATTACCACTCTATGCTAAAATAATAAGAAGAATATTGGTGCCTTAAATCTCAAAGCTTACGGCTTTAAGAAGCAGATAAAAACACCAAAGTTTTTCATAAATGATCCAAAAATCGCAAGCAAAGAAACAACATCAAATAAATATAGGTTCATGGAGTCAAAGTTGATAATTTTGGACTATCAAAGAAGATTCAACTATACACTTCATTAATCTATACATTCAGAGGAATCTACCCTCAGAATAAGATGAATCCTATATGCTTGAACAGGTTTTCATGCTAGTCACGAATGACATGAATCTCCAATTAACTACTCATCCCAGTAAGGAAGACATAAGAAAGGTAATATTGTCATTTCATCCAAGCAATGCCCCTATACAAAACATATTTCATGCACATTTCTATCAGCACTTTTAGAATTTCATTAAGAGAGATCTGTGTAGAGTGATTGGATACTCATTAAAGTATATTTGTATTGGAGGTGGTGTAAATTCATCCATTTTTTATTTAATTTCCAAGGAATCGAATCCCTCCTCTTTTGATAGGTTTCTTCTTATCTCCCTCTATAATGTCCCTTATAAAATTATCTTCAAGCTTCTAACATATCATTTAAAAAAGGTTATTCCCCACATTATCTCTGAGAATCAAGGTTGTCAAAGCCCTAACATAATGGTTTCTTCCAACCACAGATAGGCATAATGTGACATTACCTAAATATTCCTATCTCCCTACCTGAGTTTACGAACTATGCCTAACTTTCACACTTAACCAATTTTTCCTTTAACTGTTATGATGGAGCAAAATTACTTCAATTATCTTCAATCATTAATCTTCATATGTAACAGAAATAAATTGTCAACCATAATAGTACAATAGTGTACACACATATAAAATGGGAGGGGAAGCTACCGGATAATTCTGCCCAACTCTAAATTAAATTCTATAATTATATTTTACAAATACAATTTTTTACAATCTTATGCAGCCACTACACATTAGTTGTCGAAATTGTTGACTCCAGCCAAACACTTGTAGACTAAGGAATTCTCATTAAGCCTGAATTACCTAATGCTTTGGAAAGAGTAAGGAAAAGAATTATTCCTAATGTCATGAAGAAGATGGGATTCAAAGACAAATTTATTTAATGGATGTCTCTCTATATTACATCTCCTAGGATTTCCCCCCTTGCAAATGGTCAAGCTAAAAGTTTCTTGAAACCCTCATGGGGTATGTGCCAAGGCTAGCCTTTATCTATGTTCTTATACATCATCATGGAATATTTAGTAAGTCATCACCTAGACAACGAGTGTAGTAACGACCACCCTATTGGGATTATGATACAAGTGTTTTCTTTGATGGTAACTCACTCAAATGAAATATCGTAGTACAACAGGTTAACAACAAAGAATTACAAATCAGACTACACAGAATGAAGAAAGAGAGGTATACGCAGGTTCAGCGTAACCAAGCTGTGTATACACACAGGCTCATTGACCACAAGTAGCGTATACGTACACATGCACTTTCATAGAAGGAAAAGCGCACATACCTTAGAAAACTAAGTTTTTGGTCCGAGGTATTTGGTCCATGGTATTTTGATCCATGGTATTGGTCCAAGGTATCTGGTTCGAGGTATTAACCCTAGGTATTTGGTCTAAGGTATTGGTCCTAAGTAGTTTTGGTCCATGGTATTGAGAAAGGCCTAAAACTATAAAAGGAGGAGAAGATAATTAGGCCAGGTGTGAAAGTATTGAATTTTTGATGAAGTGTGAGATCTAGTATGCAGGTTATTGGCTTATGGTGTCGTGCTTGATCTGAACCAAGGATGAACCTTAGTAGTTGATGAAGGATGAGATCTAATGATGGATCGAGATATTAAGGCTTAAAGTGAATTATAATTATGTGGTTTGATCATGTATAGTCTATATATGAACACTGATGCATGTCTTATTCTGTAAATATTATGATCTGGGTATAACTAAAGTCCATAATAGTTGCATAATTATGAATTGATATTTGCAGATGTATATGTTGGTTGGCTTTGAGAAAAGCGCATATACATGCATGTTCGACACATGGAAGTAGCGTATACCATATAAAGTCTGTTTCAGTTGTTTTTGTTTGCTGTTGCAAAGTTCTAGATTCTAGTTTGGGTTCTGGTTACTGTATTTTGGTGACAGTATTCTGAATGATCAAATTGATTGTGATTTAACCATGGGCTGTTAAAGTGATTGATTGATTTAGTTGTGGTTGATTCAGAAAGTGATGATTGAGTCTCAGTGATTGGTTGATGCAGATGTATTTGATGATTGAATTTCAGTTATGATGTTGTTGATGGATCCAGTTTGAAAATTTATGAAACGTGGTCCTTGGAGGAAGAAAGAAGGTCATAGCCTTTTGTAGGTCGCTGCCTAAATACCAGTAAACATATCGGCTAGTACAAGAGTTAGGGGGTTATAGCTCCCTTCCAGTAGAAGATGGAGAATGAGAGAAGGTTGTAGCCTTCTGCAGGTAGAAGCCTATGTACTGGTATAAGTTTGCACAAGTACAACATTGTAAACAAATTTTATTATTATTAAAAGAAGACAGAGATGACAACAGCAGGTGGTTTTCACCCACATTGGGTTTCCACGTTATATCTTGGTGTTTATGTGTGTTGCTTATGTGTGATGCTTTATTCTGCTTACACTGCACTGTGTAATAAATCTCTGATATACTATTTAAAGTTCAATGCATGATAAATTGGGTAAATCAAAAGTTCTCTGCATATACACTAGTTGCTTTAAGTACAGTCGCATATACATGCTAGTTCACTTAGATGAATTAGTGTATACAAATCTATTTGGGAAATTAAATTATTGATCTGATAATACTGATTCACCCCTCCCCCCCTCTAAGTATTATTTCCAGCAATTGTTATCAGAGCAGGTCCTTTAGAAGAATCTTGATCACTTGAGAGGAGATCCATCATCATGAGTAATCAAGAAAGTGTGGGATCCATCAGACTACCAATCTTTGATGGGAGCAACTTTGTTTATTGGAATATAAGAACCACAAACTATCTACAATCACTTGGAACAGATGTCTGAGAAATCGTGGAAGGAGGATATACATTTCCATCAGCAATTCCTACAGATACGACATGTAAAAAGCAATATGAAACCAATGCTAGGGCTGTCAATACATTATTGGGAAGTCTATCACAATTAGAGTTTGCTAAATTTATGCATCTCAAATTAGCCAAAGAAATATGGGACAAAATAATTCTAAGCTATGAAGGATACTCTCAGGTAAAACGTGCTAAACTAAAAACTCTCAGAATTCAAGATGAAACTCTTAAGATGCACAATGATAGCTAGTTACTTCTTACGTATAGATGAGGTTGTTAATTGTATGAAGAATCTGGGTGAAGATACAAAGGAAGTTACCTTAGTTGAGAAAGTATTAATATCCTTGTATGCTAAATTTGAATCAAAAGTATCTGCCATAGAAGAAAAATAGAATCTATAAACTATCACTATGACACAGCTTCACAGAATCTTAACTACCTTTGAGATAAGAAAAGGAGGCCCATCAGATATGAGAGAAGCCACATTTAAAGCTTCAGCAAAAGGAAAGGAAGAACTCAATGAATCAAGACATATTTAAGAAGAAGAAGATGAAGTAAACTTTGTCAAAAAGCTTCAATGGGGTTCTCGAAGATTTAGAGGTAAACTACCCTTCAAATGTTTAGCCTGTGGTAAAGTCGGTAATTATGCTTCCAAATGTCCTCATAAAGATAAATATGATAAAGGGAAGGAATATACAAAATGGAATAGAAAACAAAGTGTAAGTAAAAAGAGTTATTGTACTCATGGAGATAGCGATGGTTTATCAAATAGTGATGAAGATGAAAATAGTAATGACTATAGACTTCTAATAGCTTATGACAATGATAACTTTTGAGATGCTTTAGAAGAATATGACCTTCATGAAGAAATATCTAAGCTCAAAATATGTTTAGAAGAAAAGAATATGATTATAGATACCTTGACAAACCAACTTGCTGAAAGTGAAAAACACGCTGAAAAACTAGAATGTGAAATTGTGGGTATAAGAAAGGATCTTGAGAAAACAAAATCCCTCAATCTTATATTTGCTAAAGGATCAGAAACCTTAAAATGAAATTATCAAACTGTAGCGTTCTCCTCTGATAAAGACATGTCTTGGATATACTGAAGAAGCATCTCAATCACAGAAGCCATCACCCTCCACTAAAAGCTATCTTGATGCAACAAAGAATAGTGAATAGTATGAAAATCGTCAGCAAAGGCATAAAGCAGATCATCAGGTAAATTAGGCTCAATTTGCTTCAAGGATGAACAAAAACCACAATGAATCATACTCAATTTGTGTCAAAGATGAATATCAATAGAAACTACAATCACCAGGTCAATAGATTTGATAATTGCATGAACTTCTTTAATGGTCAATGTTTCTCGTGTCATAATTTTGGACACAAAGCTGCTCAATGTGTTGCTTAAAAAACCATCATGACTAGAGAAGCACAAAATCAAAGGAATGTGACAGGGATCAAGAAAATTTCCTATAATAACTTTTCTCTTCTTGAAAATGAAATAGAATGCTCAATTTGTAACGACTTTGGCCACGAAGAATCTGAATGCAGGAGCAAATTTTGGCAAACTCCATTAAATCCCAAGATATGGAGAAGGAAAGAACCTCAAATCGAAAGATGTGGTATAGCCTTGTATACAGAAGGAAAAGAAAATCAATGGTACATCAACATTGCATGCTCAAAACACATGACAGGTGAAAAAGAAAAACTTCACTCATATAATGCCTTAGAAAAGGAAAAGAATGTCTCATTTGGAAGCAACACCCCTGTTGTCATAAAAGGTAAAGGCTCTATTTTCTTGAAAGAAAAGGTTAAATCTGGGAATGTTATGTACATAGACGGTCTAAAGCAGAACCTGTTGAGTGTAAGGAAAATGTGTGATCAAGTACATGAAGTGGTGTTTTGTTCAAATGGATGTGTTGTTCGTGAGCTTGATATAAGAGAAACCAGGATCAAAGGTACAAGAACTCCAAAGCATAGAAGATTGGGACATCTAAGCTTTTCTCAAATAAGAAAAGCATGTAGATTCCAGGCTATTCGTGATCTTCCATATATCAGCATTCCTAAAAATACAATACGCAAACCATGTCAATTCGGTTGCAAACTAGATTTCATCGTTGAAAAAGAAGGGTCAGCTAGTAAACCTCTTGAACTTGTTCATACTGATTTATGAGGACCATCAAGGAAAAATTCACCTTGTGGAGAAGAATACTTTATTTTTTTCATTGATAATTTTTCCGGAATGTGTTGGATAGGTCTTCTAAAAAATAAATATGAAGCATTTGACAGGTTCAAAGCATTCAAAGCTTTGGTTGAAAATGAATCAGATCACAAAATCAAATGCCTCAAATCTGATCAAGGAGGGGAATTTACCTAGGATGAATTCTTTGACTTTTGTGAACAACATGGAATAAAAAGGCAGTTCTCCATTGCAAGGACCCCTCAGCAAAATGTAGTAGAAATAATGAACAGAACTGTTCAACAAATGGCTCGAGCTATGCTAGAAGAATGTGGAACTCCTGCAAAATTCTGAGGTGAAGCTGTATTTGCCGCCGTAGATATTATCAACCAAGCAAATGTTTGGGTAAGCAACACTCAAACTCACATGAACTTTGGTATGGTAAGACCCCTACAATAAAATACTTTAAATTTTTTCGAAGCAAATGTTATATCAAAAGGACTGATGAAAAACTTGGTAAGTTTGAGCCTAGAGTAGATGAAGGTATTCTTCTTGGTTACTCTTCCCTAAGTAAAGAATATAAATGTTATAAGAAAAGACATGGGAAAATTGTTGAAAGTATTGATGTTGTAGTTGATGAAGCATGCAAAAATCCGAAATAGATAAAAACTGAAGATTATGACAATGGAGAAGATGGGGATTATTTTCCCACATCAAATCACAATGATTATGAAGAAGAAACCAATGAAGCACTAGTAGAAGAGATAACAGTAGAAGAAAAGACTCCATCCAGGTATGTTTAGAAAAACCATCCAAAAACTCAAATTTTAGGGGAAAAAGAGGTAGGTGTACAAACAAGAAGAACTATTACAGAAACCTCAAGCTATCTAGCATTACTATCCTCCACCGAACCTCAAAATGTAAATGAAGCATGCAAAGATTGATGTTGGGTCAAGGCCATGAATGAAGAACTTGAGCAAATTGAAAAGAATAATACTTGGGAATTAGTTCCTAGACCTCATGATAAAAATATCATAGGTACTAAATGGATATTCAAAAACAAGCTGAATGAAAATGGAGAATTTATTAGAAAAAAGGTGAGAATTGTTTATAAAGGGTGTGCTCAACAAGAAGGTATAGATTATGAAGAAACATTTGCACCTGTTGCTAGACTTGAAGCCATAAGGATGTTTCTTACTCTTTCTAGCTTTCAAAAATTCAAAGTATACCAAATTGATGTAAAATCTACTTTCCTTACTGGAGATTTAGAAGAAGAAGTCTATATTGAACAACTAGAAGGATTCATTCTTGGAAATGATGCAAAAATTGTATGCAGACTCAGAAAGGCTCTCTATGGTCTAAAACAGGCTCCAAGGGCTTGTTGGAAATAATATTGAGAGGGGGGGGTGAATCAGTATTATCACATTAATAAAACTTTTTCATTTCCATAACCAGATTCATATATGCTACTTCCACAACTTCTTATGATTAAGTTAATTGATCTTCAATGAGTGCATTAGAACATTATCAACCATATTATCAGTTAACAGATGCAATAACATAGAATAGATCATCACACATAAGGCACACACATGAACACCATGATATAAGGTGGAAACCCAATGCGGGAGAAAACCACCTGCTGCAAGTCATCTCAATCTTCTTCTTAATAAGAAAATCCTTTTACAATATTTGTACTAATGCAGTCTTATACCAGTACGGGAGCTACAACCCCCTTCGCTCTTGTACTAGCCGATCCATTTGCTAGTACATAGGCTGCTACCTGCTACAAAAGATTCCCCTTTGCTTTTGTACTAGCTTAAGTACTAGTACGTAGGCGCCGGCCTACAATCTTCTCTCCTCCAGGTACCACGTTTCATCAATTTTCATACTGGATACACTGAAGCACAACACATAATCTCAAAGGCCACGTTTCATCCAATTTTCAAACTGGATCCATAAACATCAAATGATCATAAAGTACTAGTAAGTCACCCAGATAACCAGATCCACAATAACAGTAAACTAAACCCAGAACACCTTATCAACAAAAAATCAGTCAACAAAAGATCTTAAGACAGATATGCAATTTCCTTTTCTCTGGTCTGTGGCGTCTCCGTACTGCGCCTTCTGTGGCGCCTCTGTGGCATCTCCGCACTGTGCCTTCTGTGGCGCCTTAACACTGCGCCTTCTGTGGCGCCTCGGCACTGCGCCTTCTGTGGCGTCTCTGCACTACGCCTTCTGTGGCGTCTCTGCACTGCGCCTTCGAACTGCGCCTTCTGTGGCGCCTCCGTGGCGTCTCCGCACTGTGCCTTCTGTGGCGTCTCCTCACTGCGCCTTCTGTGGCGCCTTCGCACTGCGCCTTCTATGGCGCCTCCACACTTCTGCAGCTACAGCGCTCGAGAGATCACCCTTCACAGATTCTCTTTCCACTTCACTTTCATATAGATCAAGCTTTTGAAACAATAACCCAATATTTCAGATCTTAAGATATTCAACCCAAAAGCAT
>APFE030102800.1:0-12864 GCA_000404065.3 Pinus taeda | reverse complement strand
AGATCAAGCTTTTGAAACAATAACCCAATATTTCAGATCTTAAGATATTCAACCCAAAAGCATGCCCAAGCCAAATGATCTCCTTTGCTTTATATAGGCAAGCTCTTCCTCAAATCATGGACCAATACCACGAGACAAAACCATAATAACACAATAACATGAACCCAATACTTGGGGTCAACACTTTTGGATGCAATACCACGGACCAAAACCATAGGATCAAAAACTGTCGGACTAATACAATGAGTTAAACATAAGAAACCCCACGTGTGTGTTTCTGCCTTGAAGTGTGTGCACTGGGGGTACGCACCTCAGCAGCTGCGCCTTCTGTGGCGCCTCCGCACTGCGCCTTTGGTGGCGCCTCTGTGGCGTTTCCTGTGGTGCCTTTGCACTGTGCCTTCTGTGGCGTCTCCTGTGGCGCCTCCGCACTGCTCCTTTTGTGGCGCCTCGCACCTCCGCAGCTGCGCCTTCTGTGGCGTCGCGTACCTCCACAGCTGCACCTTCTGTGGCGCTGCGTACCTCTTATTTTCTTCAATATTTGATAGCTGATCATCAATCTCTGCTGCTGACTTGAAGTACTGTGATCTATCACCTGAATGGGTTGCCATCAAGGACAACACATTATCCATAATACCAACAGTGGAAACTAGGGGAGTTGTTTTCAAATAGGAATGCTTTACGTCGTAATTACAAAAAAAATATTATTTTTTGATTCAAAGATCAATTTGCACAACAATATCGATGGTTGATATTGTGATTTCAAACCAATCACAATTTTTACTACAATAAAGGGTGTTATTAATTGTGTCACTTTTTGAAATATTAAATATGTTAAATAAGCTTGTTAAAATACATATTAAATGCATGTTGAGTAGAATGGTGAATCTTGTAATAAGACATGTTAAGGACATTTAACATCCACTAAGACTTATATACTTTATCAAACTGTTGACGGTGCTGAACTTGCCAACATCAGGGGATCTACCTAGTATGAAGTCCCAACTAGACCTCACACCGTTTGGTGTAGGAGTCCCATTTGGTATGATGGCCTGGTTTCCATTATCTTAACAATCTGCCACAACTCTTACTTGTCAGCACATGAGAGTGGTTCGCTTTGTCTTCGAGAAGTGAGGTTTGTGTGCTTGGTGAGTGTAAGTGTCACTTCTATCAATGATTCTTTCACTACCGAGGGAGAGGGTGAGAGTGAGTTCCCGGTCGATTGGAAGCAGTCCCAACACTGCTAGGGACACACAACACAAAAGGACATGCACAGCTTCCAGAGGAGCAGTCCACATAGATGCGACAGTCACAACATACAAGGTAAGATATCACGTACAACACTCAACGGATCAGTCTAAACGAGTTCAACGATTGTTACAACAAACTTCATGTGAAAGGTCTGTCTGATGTCTAGGAGAGTGGTCTACATGGTCGAGACAACGTTAACATCATATACAACAAATTTCCATTAATAGGTTATGCATTACAACAAATGAAACAGTTCAGATGTAGAACACGGGTTAAAGAAACATGCACTACAAGTGTTAAAGACCAGTCTTACAATAGATACAATACATGTGTGAAAATGTGATGGCCTGTTAGCAGGCTTCTGAATTAAGTGAAAGTTCCAAGACACATCGTTACACCATATATCACTAACCCCGAGTGCGAGGCATTGGAGCCATTACTTACTCCTCAAAGAAAGATTATACACTCTCTTGGCTATGTGGGAAGAGTTGAGGTGAAAAGTCCCTTACATATACAAATGAGGGGGGTATTTATAATGAAGGATAAAACTGACCCTTATGGTTGTTCAACTACCCTCATGACTATTTGACTTCCATGAATTTTCGACTTACATGTCTCTTTGTTCAAAAAGTGGGTCTCTTGGACTTCCACGTTACATCACACTGATTGACAACAAGCCCATAGTGGAGATGTGGGTGACATGACTCATGACGTGACTCGACATGACTTGACATGACAATGCTAGTACATTCATGCTATTGTTAGAGTGCATCTCGAGTTACAGTGCTACTAGGTGATGGATGTCTTCATGGTGTATCATAGCTTCACCTCCACATGGTGGAGTGCATGAAGTCTTCGATGGTCCTTGGTTCGCTTGATGAAGCTTTAACATGTTATTCCTTGCTTGCATGTTGGAAGGCTTGATAGGCTCATCTTTTCACAAAGGTGCATGTTCGTTGCGTTTGTCCGTTTCGCATGTATAGTTCATTCGTCTGTTGGTGAACCTGTCCTTTTGCATGTTCTCCCTTCATTCATCTCGTTCGTCGTCATGCCATGTTTGTGGTGTACCTATACCTGCAGTCACTCATGATGGGACAACATCAAATCCAAAACCTTCTAATCTACCATGACACATGATCATTTCGGATGCACGTGATCAGGAGAGGCAACAAATTTGTGAAGTGGGATGATGGCTCCAGGCACTATGCAAGAGTCATTGAGTGATGGAGATAGGTAATCTGAGTCAACAATGACTTCCTTCGAGGTCTAGCTCGACTGGGAGACAAAATTGCGCAAATTTTGGTAGGGACAGTCCGGGCTACAGGAAGGCAAGGCAAGAATGCTATGCGCATATTTCGGAATGAACGGGTAGCAGGGATCGACAGCCAAATTTGTGGAATTTTCAATAGGAACGGGCCAGGCTGCATGAAGGGTCAGTGGGCAGAAATTGCGCAGTTTTTGGGAGCAACTGCTTAGGAGACTCACAGCCAAAACTACGCAATTTGCAGAGGGAATTGGCAGTTGGCTGCTGGGATCACTGCTAGCCAAAACTGCGCAATTCCCAGAGGGAATTGGCAGTTGGTTGCTCAGTCATTGGTAGCCAGAAATATGCAATTCCCATAGGGAACTAGCAGTTGGTTGCTCAGTCACTAGCAGCAGAAACTACGCAATTCCTGGAGGGAAGTGGTAGTCTCCTACTAGGAGCTGCTAGTGGGGAAATTGCACTGAAGTTGGGAAGTTGGCTTGCTGATCATCTTTGCACAATTTTTGAGCTAAGCAAACTGTTGGAAAACAGAAGGCCTGCTCATGAAAATTGTGAATTTCTTGTATGAGCAGTCGGTCGACTATCCAAATGACTGACTAGGAAAATTGCGCAAATGAAATAGTGATGGGCACTTGGTTTCTGTCTGGCCTGTCTCTGCAATTTCCTTAGTTAGTTGAGCGAGTAAGGTTAGTGGCCTCTGCACAATTTTTGAAGGGATTTAGTCCTAGGGTGACTGCCAAGTCCAACTGTGTGGGTGGTCAACATGGAAGTTGATTGAACTGCTTGTGGGTAGCGTAACTTGAAAAGATTGGCTTGGTGCTTCTATGTTGTCCTAGTTGACAGTCAAACTAGTCGATGGTGGGGTGATGGTATGGCTGTCAGAGGGGAGTATGGTTGTCAGGACTTCAACAAAATTGACTAAGTGTGTGAAAGATTGAAAGATGCATAGGTGATCATGCAAACACACACTCACATGACTCAAACCATCCAGACACACATGTTCAACATGAATGACTGACGATACAAATGACGAGCGTGACACTCATGATTGATCGTTCATTGATTGAGACGACGCTTGCGTGACAGTGAACGTGACTCTATTTGTGAGTGCGACAAATTCTTACATAGCGAACACAACAAGCACATATGAAGTGAAGGCTTCGAGCATAACCAAAACATGGTCGCAAGCATGGCTTAGACACCAGCATACAGAAACTCGAATGAAATGAACAAGCAAGGCGGATGCGAGGACTCACACGAGCTCATAGAGCGAACCCGCATGTGTGAAGTCATGAAGTGAAACTCTCAAGGGAGGCTCCGAAATTGGTGCAGGCCAAAATTTGGGAGGGTGGTTGTAGCCGCTGTAATGCAAACCTTAAGAAGGTAAGAGATTGATCATAATTTTTTAACATCATCTTCTTTTCTAAAAATGAAGTGACAGAAGTTCTCTCTGATTAACATATTTTTGCTAAGTTAAAAGGTCAAGAAGGTTGGTAGTGCGACAAATATTTTAAAATTTAGATTGAATGTGAGTATTAGGTGGATAATCTAAGAGATAGAGTCATATTCAACCTTCCTAGGATTGCACAAGTGACAAATTATTTCAACCCATGGTGTTTCAGGAATTAATCGACACCCAATTTCACTATGAAGCTCATGAGTATTAGTTCTAATTTTGGCAATGTTCATTTTCTTCTTAACACTAGTCAAAACAAAGACACAATTTTGGATTTTTAGAGTAGGGTTGATTACCTCCCTATATTATCCTCCATCTCTTTATTTCCCAATAATTTCTCCTTAAAGGTGAATAAAGTATGGAGAAAAAAAGTAGTTTAAATAAAATAAATTTAAAAGAGAAAATTTAAAATGTTTATAGAGTTTTCTGAATTTTTTTAATAAAAAAATTCCTTTCTATTTAATGTAAATTTAACTTCAATTACTTTTTTAAATAATACAAATATTCACCATAAAATTTTATTCTTTATTGTTTCAAAAACACTCATATTATTAAAATATGAATAAACTTAAAAAAATAAAAATACAGTTTGCGCTATTTTAAATCATCCGTAATTAATAAACTTGCACATAATTCAAAACAATATGAATACATCAACATATATCCATTTTAACTCTAGCTCTATCAAGAATAGAGAGCTCTCGCTCTATCAAGGGCTGAGAGATCAAATCTCATGAAATGCAAACCTATTTTTGAGTGCAAAACTAGAGAAATGGTTTGCAACTCAAAAGATTTGATTCTTCTCTAACACTTGGTAGATACAGAGTTAATATGTATCTATACTGATTCTTTACAATATTATCTATATTTGTATAAGTTTCACATCTCTCTATATAAAAGTACTCTTGTTTTTAATTTGATTAAAACCTTGATAATACATATAATTATCATGTATATGTGACATTTCTTTGTGTTTTATAGTTTTTTTTAGTTTAATATTTTAATGTAATATGCGTAGTATTAATGATATATTTAGATAAACATATAGATTAAAAAATATATTATTGTTAATATTAATGTTTTATATGTTCATTGGTTAAATTTATATATAAAGTTCTATAACATAAGTGCTATGAATATAATTTTTTATTTTTTGTAAGTTTGGTAGATCGTTTCTATTCCATTTTCAAAAACAGGCAGGTATTACATAAACATCATCCATGATCAGATGACCTCAATGTGCCCATTGGGAAAGTAGGTATGTTAGCCATCTTACGACATTATAGGCCATCCAAAATCTGAAAAGTCTGAGAATGTTGAGTAAGGCTATATAAACCGAAGTGTCTTTGAGTCTCCTATTTACTCTACGTCTATTACATAAAGACAAAATTTGCATATTATTCATATATACATAGGAAAATTAAGTGTCCACACTATGCTAATCATCAGAAGATTCTATTGGCGACGGGTCTTTGGCACTCAAGCCCAGCAGTTTAGTTTGTGGAAGGCACGGAATATGCTTTTGTATACAACTTAAAAAGAGCATTTTGATGTTGAATTTGGCATTGAATGAGTTAGAATTCCCTCTGGATTTCCTCTATTTATGTTGTTGACTCTGAAATTCCTACAAAGGTGGTTTTCAAAGATTTTTCCAAGAGATTTTTCATCATCTAAAAAAGGTATAGCGTTTATTGGAACTAGGTGTATCGGCCTCTGGTATGGACCAGGTGAGAGATGAGATCCTGTCATTCATCTAGGTCCAGTTCATTATCTTCTACCTGCTGCTTCAGTTCATTGTCCCACCTTGAAGTAATTGGGCGAGCCTCTGAATCAGCATTTGTCTTATAGGACCGAGCTACTTCCAAGATTAAATCATTGTTATTTATGTGACCCCAATTTTAGGTGGGTCGAGGTTGAGTTTGATTTCTTCCATGACCACGACCTTGGCCATGGCTACGGTTACAACCACCCCTTGGATTTCTCTCGCGGGATGAGACAACTTGAGCCATCTGTTGACACCGCAGGCTACAAGGACAGAGTTGGAAAATGTTTTCAGGCGCAAAACCCTCCATCACTAGAGATCTCATCTAGGCTATTGGCTAGCTAGCTAGAAGATGGCCCAATGGGAGGCACCGATTGACTAGGTTAAGACACGAACATGTAGTTGTTACAAAGACACATGTAATAGAACGTTAAACACTAGACCATTGAAACTGAGCTTTCCCCACCTTAACAACATGGATTTGATCATATAGTTCACTTATAGGGCCCAATAGACACTATAAATCCATAAATGGGAGACTAATTTAAAGCCCAGGAATACCCTTGCAAACCCTCCCCAAATCAAACCAGTTAGAGTGTTCTTACAAGAAACAAGAAAAGGAATAATTACCCCCATACAATTGATTAACACCATGTTTAAGAACCAATTCCAAGATTGTATGCGCACTAAGGGTGAGAGGTTACTAAAACAAACAACAAGCTTCTTAAGAAGGGGCCACAAAATCCCAGATAAGCCAACAAAAGAGGTGGCCCCTGTGACCCATATGTCATAGGAGGGTTCTATTCTAAACCAAAAGAATGCACGAGGAATGTCCATCAACAAATTTATAAGACACCAGCAAAACACAGGGAGCAAGACATTCATAGACATTAGAACATACCTACAACTACAACAACCATGCGGATGGATTATGCAAACTGCACTTGGGCTCTAGGCCTGGAATATATCATGCTCTACCACCCAGAAAATGAAGCCATGTCTAAAGGATCCTATGATCCTATGTCGGTTCCTGAGAGTCGTTCTAAGCCTCCCAAATTGAAACCAAAACTCTTGTTTGCGTCTCTTTGCAAATGTCGATACTTGTGAGGGAAGTCATCTAGACACCCATCATTCCATCGCATTATTACCTTGACCATTGTTATAAATAGTATTAACAATAAATTGTAAATAATATGTATTTAGAATGTATCTATTATATATATATATATTATTATTATTGGATACAAATCAGTGCTATAAATATATATTAGTTAATGGAATTTTAAATTTAAATATAATTAAATAAAAAATAAAAATATTAAATTTATTGATTCATAAATTGCAGTATTTTTATAATGTTAAAGATTAGAATCCAGTAAATTTATTTCTTATTAATTAGTAATTTTTATTATATAGTAAATTGAGATCATTTTTTAATTATAATTCCGCTCAATTTAATACTAGCCCATACATCATAGAATCAAGCGGTCAAACACTCGATGGATCAAACAGTGTTAGACGCTGGACTCGTTAATTTTGCGAAAAAATTACATTAAATAATCGGATCTGAGGCCCATTCGATGGGCTATACCATAGAAATTACATAAACTAATGTACGCCCGACAGCTGCACCTTGTGATTTTCTTACACATTTATTTAGCTATGGGCATATATGGCATATAAACTAATAAACCCATGCTAAACTTATTCGCTGACTGAAAATACCTATCCCAACCGCCTTCTGAGAGCTCCGAGAACCATAATATGGTGATAAAGCAATATTGTAAGGAGCCCAATGACTTGATCATAAACAGATACTCTGAGAAATACGGAAAGGAAGCCAACGAGGAAAAGATGCGTGTGCGTGAATGGGTCTGTAATGCGGCCTGACAGAAAGAACAATGTTTTTTTTTTTTTAATATTTATGGCTTTTAAACATTTACAGCTCTTAATATTACTGAGGAATCTAAAAAGATAATCTAGATACATTACATTGAGTTGTTTTTTAAACATCTACTACTCCTACTGCTGAGAAATCCAAAAAGATAATCTGAATACATTACATCAGAACAAACATGTCACAACTTCACTCAACCAACAAGACGCCGACAACAAGGAGTCCCTTGTATTATACTGGAGAAGGCCGACTGCATAGCTTCTTTGTGGCAACGTAGGATTTACAACTGACTCAAGCTCCACCTTCCCTTCTGCGAGCAACCAAGGATGCCAGTTCCCTATGACTTCCCAACATATCCGTCCAAGAAGCAATTTATCGAGTACATGGAGTCCTATACTATGGCAACCCATTTTTGGAGAAAAAGTCACACTTCTGCACACAAATAACCAACTTTAGAGGAATTACTGGAACTGTATTCTCTCCAGTGCCAACTATCAACCAACGACGAATATACTCGGCTTCAGGCATACCCAACCCTTTCGGGGTAACTGGTCTTACCAGTACTAACTCTCCACAACCCACGGGTCTCATCATATTTCGCAGTCTGGACTCTGAACACGCACGTTGACGCTGGGACTGAGTTCGACTCTCCTTGCATACGACTCCAAGACTCGATAAATTGCTCCCTGGACGGGTATATCGGGAAGTCGTTGGGGAATGGCATCCTTGGCAACTCGCAGAACTGCTTGGGAAGGTGGAGCTTGAGTCCGTTGTAAGCTATCCGTTGCCACAAGCTATGCAGTCGGCTTGGCAATCCCGAAGAGCCTGCTGTTATTTATAAAATCTAAAGTAAATAACATAATTATAAAAACACAACGGAGAAGCAATTACATAACAATAATAACACTAATAATATTAAGAAATATTTTGGGAAAATTTCAATTCTCACAAACAAAAGTTAGTTATAGAATTCTATTAGTCTTTGACCCAAACTTAGTTAAGCTAATCAGATTGCCCACATTTAATTTCTTTTTTTTCCCAATCCATAAAAAATACTTTTTTTTCAATCCATAAAAAAAAACTTTTTTTTCACTAATAAAAAGAATTCATTTGCTAAAATTTTTATATATTTTTTGTTTTCCAGGCCAACCAGTTTTCTTACACAATACAACTTATTAGTCCCTGCCTTTAGCAGGACTATAGCGATCGATTGATCGTTGACCCTGCATTAATCCATCTTTTGACCGATTTTTTTTTCCGGTTATATGTATTTTAACCAAAGTTTAATGCTAGCAATGTCATTCACTCAAATTTTAACGAAAGTTTTTCTTTGAAAAATATTCTACCTCTTATTGCGGCCTTCACGTGGCCCGATACGGAAATATTGTGGTAACTTCTTTATATACAAAGTTTGTTTATATCAAAAAAAAATTATGTTGCACTTCATTTTATATCCAAAGTTCGGGCAACAGTGATTTTTTCATACCTTCATTTTATCCAAAGTCAAGTTGGGGCCACTTTTTATTAAGATGAAACCACGTGTTGGGTTAGCAAAGTTAGAGAGGAAGCCAAGTGTTTCATGCATGTCATGTACCTGGCTGAGCTTTCAAGCTAAATTGACTCTCGCCACCTACCTTCTATGCTTGTTCCCTGTTGTGTTCTTTTATTCCTTGTCTCTGTAATTGAATTTTCAGCTCAGGAATATATTAGTGTGTGTTTATCCATTAACATGACATCGAGAGAGAGACCACCTTCTGGTTACATAGCTTCAACCCCAGAGGATGTGCCAGGGAAACCACGCACCGTGGGATCCCCCGTAATAGATGCAGGTGCCCAGATGCTTAGCTTCACCCCTGTGAAACAGTTTCAACCGGTATTTGATTTCTTGATCTTTCTTCTTTTAATTTCTTGAAATGTTATCATATTGAATAACTAGAACATAACCATGATCTAGATTAACGCAATTTGTGCAATTTTTGTACAACATGTGTGCACTTGATTTCTTGCAATGTGTTGTGTATGATTCAGATGCCAGCGATGCACTTCTCATAGGAAAGTTGGGGAAAGCCCATGTTTTTTTTCCCGAAGTTTTAGTTGCAGTTATCCTCATGTTAGTAATGATCACATCTTGAATTTAAGCTATGGATGTTAAATTTGGGCACAAATGACAAATGTTTATTGGGTTTTTCAGGTGTGGAGTATATCATATCAGAGCGTTTGTTTGAGGCTCTCCCTGAAGAAGAGCCGAAGCTTTGGCATTCTCACTGTTACGAGGTATGTGTCACTATATCATTAGATGAATTTCTTGTGGCTCCATTTTGTGTATTTGAATATGCGATGGTGTGTAGCATGGCACCATAAAATATAAATTAACATCAATTTATTTTAATCTTTAAATCTAATGCGCCAAGAACTCCTGCATCTAGAGGAATCTGAAACTGCGTGTTAAAATGTTACTAACAAAAAATACAAACTAGCATCAATTTATTTTAATCTTTAAATCTAATGCACCAAGAACTCATGCATCTAGAGGAATCTGAAACTGCTTGTTAAAATGGTACTATGTTGTGGCTCAGGAATCTGAAACTGTGCGTTGAAATGGTTCTATATTCTATGTTGTGGCTCAGGAATCCGAAACTGTGTTGAAAATTGAAATGGTTTTATGGTGTGGCCCTGTACATTGGGATTTGGGTATGACGCTTCCAAAAATTGATACCTTTGGGTGCATAAAAGATTTAGCAGACTTGAGGTCTGTCTTTGTATTACCATATTTGGCAGATTTGCCCTCTTTTTTTGTATTAACAGATTTAGGGTGAAGTTTAGATTTGGGGTGAGGTTTAGATTTAAGATGGATCATTATTTATCTATAATCATAGATATAATCTATGAAGCACCCATAGGGCCGAAAATTTTACTAAATGCGGTTAATCACCTAGAGGGATTAAAAAATAATAAATTTAGGCTTTTAATTACTCATTGGGATGTACAAATCCCTTACATCCCAAAACTAAATCCGTTTATTTAACGCCCTTTGCAACTCCGATCTAAAATTTCGACGTCTCGCAAATGGATGTAAGGTTATGTTTTTATAGCTAATTAGCCTTCCAGACGATCCTTACGAACGCCCAAACAAGGTAATTTATGGTATACACACATACATTGCGAAATTTAATTGCAGAACCTACTAAAACTAATGCGTTACAAAAAAAAATGAGCTGCATTCCGCACACATATTTACTGTAGTCATTATTATGCTATCAAATAAGGACCACTTCTCACAGTCTGTAATATGCAAATTTCAATTAATAACCATAAAATGATTCGCCTGGCGCGCTATTCAGAACTTTGTTTAAAGACAAACTGGGAATTCAGGGAAGCAGCCATTGCAAAGCACCTAAAACCTTGAATTCAGATTAACAGTAATTATAACAAATTTTAAGGAATCAAGAAATCGAGTTTTTTACCATTGAATTTCTGGGTTGTAGACGTTACTGCAGGCTGAAACGACCAATTCGGATCAAAAGCTGGTTTGTTTGAAACCTCCGAGCCCATTCTATGGGCTCTGTAATTTTGCAGTTAGGCCACGAATCATCCGAGTGCTTCTAGTCGAAAAAAAAGAGGAAATTATATGTAGAAAAAGTGCTTTATGGGTTTCTATAATATTCGGAATACATTTATTTGGCACGTATTGTGGTGGGTTTTTTCGAGTAATATTTAAATTTTATTTATGGTAGTCCGAACACTGTACAATTACAATTACTAACTATAATAGTTCATAATAATAACGCATTTGTTATTACTATTTATTGCATTCCATGATACCACTTGGTGCAGTTAAAAACCTATAATAGTTGATAAAACGCACTTGTTACTTAGTCCCTTTGCCTTAGGGTTGAAAAAATGGATTTAAAGGGGTAACCCTTTTGCCCCAAGGTTTTGGAATTGGTTTAAAGAGGATTGAAAAGGTCAATTTTCCATGTACATGATATTAGAGTATTCATTTCCAATGTTTCAAAGGTGATTTTAGCTAGCTCTTTAGATTGTTTCTGGTTGATATTATATGGAAGTGAACTATTACATGTTGGTTAACAAATGGAAGGTACATCAACATATGCCTTAACATTTTTTGTGTCAAATAATTTTATTATAACTAACTATTTGTTATACAGATTACAAAATCCAGGAACATGGCAACCTTCACGTACACAGCAAATGCAAAAATGATATGAATATGTTTCTTCACATTATGGTCTTACTGTAATATAACTATTTAACTTGCAATTTCCACTCATTTACCAAGAAAATGTACTTTCAATATTTTAAATTCCATTGCTACTTCAAACCGTGAAGAGAAGATTTTAAATTTCTGTTGTTGCTTCAAATTTTAGTCATAATGAGCTTGTTGTAAGCCATCTTGTTTTGTTAGTTTTTGTTTTTTGGATAATGTGGGTAAGGGTTCAGGAAAGAAGGCTCGAAAGTCTTTATGCATGTGTGTTTGTAATGTTTCTCTTTCTGTCCTGTATTTAATTTAATTCAGAATAAATTAATATTGGATGATTGGAAGATGATAGCAATCAATTTTAGCAAAATAATTTTACATTTTAAAATGTTCTTTGTGTTTTTTTACATTGCATATTACTGTAATACAACAATTTACATGACAATAGACAAACAATTTACATGACAATATTACTGTAATACAACAATTTACATGAATGAGATTTATAACCAACATTGTATATCATGAATGAGATTCATAACCAGCATTGTATATCAAGTGAAATTAATTAATACTGTATTACAACAATTTACATGAATGAGATTCATAACCAGCGTTGTATATCATGTGAAATTAATTAATATTTTTACAAATACATCATTAATTAATACTGTATTACAACAATTTACATTAATGAGATTCATAACCAGCGTTGTATATCATGTGAAATTAATTAATATTTTTACAGGGTTGTATATCATGTGAAATTAATTAATATTTTTACAAATACATATTTTACAATTTACATGAATGAGATTCATAACCAGCATTGTATATCATGTGAAATTAATTAATATCTTTACAAGATTGAATATCATGTGAAATCAATTAATATTTTTACCTAGCTATGATGAGAGAGCTTTCCTAATCAATGGACAGCGTCCGTGGCTCCATCATTATTGTTAACATCATTATTAGATAAGTTTACATAATAATAATAATAAATATAAATAATTTT
>APFE030102794.1:0-19326 GCA_000404065.3 Pinus taeda | reverse complement strand
TCCACGGCCTGTGCCAACGTGGCTACTACAGGCAATTTATTAATAAAAGAATGAAAATTTACATAAGCTTCTCTCACGAACGGTTAACCTACAAATGACCCTCCATGCGCTTTAAATAGAATTCATGGACCAATCGGGTGTCAAGCCACGGATCAAGTGTCGGTAATACCGAGGAGAGAATGAACGGATCACTACATATCGTGACCGTCAGATTGTAAGTTACAAAATGTACAACGGTAAAGAAACACACTTTACCTAACTCTATACTAGACCAAGTTGAACTTAACTATTTCCTATGTGTCAGAATATCCTAACACTCCATCAGCTTTCCTGGCTGTTCCGGCAGTTCCCGATAGTTCTGGCTATTCCCGACAGTTTCGGCTTCTACCCTCTGCATCAGCTTTCTCGGCTGTTTAGAAAGTTCCCAGCAGTTCCGACTGTTCCTGGCAGTTTTGGCTTATACGCTCTGTGTCATCTTTCCCAGCTGTTCCGACAGTTCCTAGTAGTTTCAACTGTTCCTGACAGTTCTGGATTCTGCTCTCTGTGTCAGCTTTCCCATTTGTTTCGGCAGTTTTGAATGTTCTCTGTAGTTTCAGCTTCTGCCCTCTGCGTGAGCATTCCTGTATTCTACACTGATCCTCCCGATACTATCTCTGCCTCTCTGCTTCTGTATTCACTGCCCTTCATCTGCAACTCTTGATCACTCTCTCAACTTTCTTAGCAAACCCAACCCCAGAAAGTCGAAATCTTGATCTCTTAGTGTGTTCTCCAAGTGACCCTCAAGCCTCCTCTTATACTTTTCTTGTTGATAGATCAACGGTCGAGATTAAGTCCCTAATCAATGGCTAAGATTAGATCTGGATTGATCCATGACTTTTGGACCATTCTAACACAATTTTATATTAATTCACATTAATATTTTAATTTTCATTGTGGAATCTCCTAAGTATCTCATTGGAAAACTTGCCCTGAGACAAAACAACTCCCCATCCTTCTACCACACTTCCATGCCAAGGAAGTAATGAATGAGACCCATGTCTTTCATATCAAATTCTCTTGCAAGTCCCTCCTCACAAGACATGATCAACTGATCATCACCTGTCAATATAAGATCATCAACATAAAGTAAAATGATCAATGGCTTACCTTTCACCATGATGTGGTATAGGTTCACATCCCCTTCACTCTTAGTAAAGCCCAACCCAGTGAAGTAGTTGTCTATCCTGGTGTACCAAGCACGAGGTGCTTGCTTTAGCCCGTACAAAGCTCTCTTGAGTTGGCACACATGCGACTCATGATCGAAGGTACCAAAACCTTCTGGCTGCTCTATGTACACATCTTCCTCAATCTTTCCATTGAGGAATGTAGTCTTCACATCCTTCTGATGGATCTTCCAACCCATCTGTGCAGATAGTGCCAACTTCGATCTGATAGATGAGTACCTTGTGATAGGAGAAAATTCTCATCATAGTCAATCCCCTCGACCTATGAAAAACCACAGGCAAAAAATCTTGCCTTATGCTTCTCCACACTACAATCAGTAGCTTGCTTTACCTTGTAAGGCCAATGGGAACTCACAACTGACTTGTTCTTCGGTCTCGAAACCACATCCCAAACACTATTACGAACTATGGAGTCATACTCCTCTACCATAGCATCAACCCAAATTGGTTGTTGCACTGCTTCCTCAAAGGAAGATGGCTCGGTCTCAACACATTCTCCAACAAGGGACATGTATCCAGTGAACCTCTCAGGTGACCTCCTCTATCTGCACTGAGAAGATGGTTCTCCCACATTCTCTCTCGCATTCATCAACAATCTGTCAACTTCTCTTGTGCGCTTCTGTCCATCTTTGGAAGACTTTGCTTGAGTGTATGTCTCCACTCTTGGAACCTCTACATGCAGCTACTCTGTATCAGTCTAAGGCTCCTCCTCCTTAGGAACCAACAGTTCCTCCACAGCCTGTAGTTGGAGCTCCCTCTCAAGGGAAACTCGCATGGCCAACTGCTCATCAAACTTGAGATCTCTAGGAACCACTGTCCCTCGACCGGTAGGCATATACACCCGATAGTTGTGGGGTGTATCAGTGTACCTCACAAGTATCCCCAACTCTGCTTTCGGCTCAAGCTTCTTCTGTGCATCCTTTGTCACATGGAAATATACTGATGAGCCAAAGATCCTGAAGTGACCCACATCTAGTCTCTTACCGGAGAAATCTTCCTCTGGTGTCTTCATCCCAAGTATGCAATGCGGGATTCTATTATGAAAATAGACTGTTGTGTTGCATGCCTAAGCCCACAAGTGAAGTGGTAGGCCTTGGTCATGCAGCATCGCTCGTGCTACCCCTACAATAGTTCTGTTATTCCTCTCGACCACCCCATTCTGCTTTGGGTTATGAGGTGCCGTTAACTCTTGTTTAATTCCTTCCACTGTACATAAGTCCTTAAACTCTTGAGAGACATATTCTCCACCATTGTCACTTCTCAAGGCCTTGTCTTCTTCCTTGGCTCTTTCTCCACCAAAGCTTTGAACTCACAAAACTTTGTGAAGGTTTGGTCCATCTTCTACATGAAATAAATCTAGCATTTATGAGAATAATCATCAATAAAAATCACATAATACCTTTGCTTCGTTGTGGATGCCATCGAGAATGGTCCACACACATCAGTATGAACTCGCTTTAAGATAGCCTCTGCTCAACAATCTTGATCATGAAAGGAAGACTTGGTGTAATTTCCCAAGGTACAGCCTTTGCATGTGTCAACTTGCTGGTGTTTACCTTTGGGAAGTCCTCTAGATATCTGTTGTATTATCTTCAAGGCCCCATGATGCAAGTGGCCCAACCGCTTGTGCCAAAACTCGCCAATGTCTTGGCTTTGCACCAATTCTGCTTTCGTACTCAATGTTTCACAATCATCTACCTCTAGTTTATAGAGATTCTTCACCCAAATCCCTATCCTCTTGGTCTGACCTATGGCTATGTGTCTTAGGAACGCCTTTCTTTTACTGAAGACAACATCATAGCCTTTGGCCTCTAACATCGTGACCGATACCAAGTTCTTCTTTAGCTCAGACACATACATCACATCTGTCAAGGTGAAAGGAGCTCCTTGCTTCCTCTCAAAAGAAACCGTGCCCACTCCTGAAACACTATACCTTCCATCATCTCCCATCTCTATGCGCATCTTGAGGTCTTTCTCCTCCAAGGCACTAAATAAATTTTTATCAACGGTCATGTGGAATGAGGCTCCATTGTCAAGATACTAGACTTAACCCATCATCGATGACACCATGCATGCGATGAGGGTAAAGTCCATTTCGAACTGAGAGGCTAATGCCTCACCTTCCGATCCTTTCGAGGATCGCTTCTTGGAATTCTTCAATGGGAAATTAGTCACATAATGTCCCATCTTGTGAAAATTAAAACATTTCACTTTAGACTTGTCAAACTTCTTTCCTCCATGAGAAGAATTCGGTTTGGAATGGGAAGCCTTCCTCTTCCCTTTCCTTGCCTTACTTGTTAAGGCTAGATTTTCTTCAACATCATTCTTGGATAAAGAACCATCTCGTGTGCTCCTCCTGATCTCCTCTTGCATGAGATCTGACCACAATCGTTCCCAATCTGATAGGTTCTCCCTTCCATTCAGAGAGTCCTCGTAGCTATTCCAGCTCTTTGGAAGGCCAAGGAGAGCGAGGCTCACCATATCATCATCGACTGTAGTTATTCCCACATTGCTAAGCTCATCTCTACAGGTGGTGAGATTGTTCAAATACGTGGAAATAGTATCGCCCTTCTCCATCTTGATTCTTCGACGCTTATCCTTGAGTTCCAATTTCTTCTAGTCGCTACTGTTCTGGTAGAGGTCCTTCAATGTCTTCCACATTGAAAATGGAGTATCCTTCCCATGGAGACTCGAGACAATATGGTCTCAAACTCCCTCAAGGATGATTTGTCTCACCTTCGCCACACACTTCTTCCACTCATCCAACTCTTGTGCATTATTTGGAGATGGCTTTTGGATTTCCTGATCAATGAATTCCTTCAAGCCGTTGTCTTCTAATATAGTCTCCATGTGATCTTTCCATGCTATGTAATTTTAGCTACCATCCAAGTCATTCTCGAGTCTCAAGCCATTGAATGCCATTGGCCAACCTTCAAGTATGATAAGAATTCGATTTTGCACCTATAACCCCGAAATTCAAACTTCAAATTCTCTTCTCAATATACTGTTCACAACTCCGATAACCTTTGCTCTGATACCATGTAGAAATTATGGTTGTAGATTAACCTGATAATGCAATATAACGAAAGAAAAATACTTTAACCTACTTCTACAATTAATTTATGGAAGCTTAAAATATTTGAGCAGGATCAAGATGAACACATATAACTAGAAGAAGAATCAATGCACATGAAAACACAGAAGAATACTCAGAGGAAAGCCTCAGCTAAAAACCCCACTATCTATATTATCATACAAGGTGGAAATATATAAGGATTACACAAAGCCTTAGCTCTCATAGCTAGCCAGCTCTCAGTACAATCCTCACAGATGCTCACAGGCAAAATAGACTTCTCATAAGCCTTCTCCTCTGCCCTCCAAGCTCCTATTTCGCAGTTTCAATTAGGTGATTCTCCTGTTACCAAGTGGAACACTAATCTCTCACACTGATCTCACACCTTGTAAAATTGCACAATCCTCAAGGAATGAATTCTTTCTGCATGCATGAGTTTTGTTTATAGGAAAACACATGCAACTAATAGTACATTGTCCCTATATTTAATTTCAACTGGGTCTTTCTCAGAATAGACATGCACGAGTTAACGATGAGAGAATCTTCAGTTATCTGGAGTACACTAGTTGAGTGCATGCATGCATCAACTTACTGATAACTCACAATTAGTTCCTCAAACAGTTTGGAACTAATTTAACTAGACTTAACTCAGTAAACTGAGCTAACTGATTACAACTCAAGTATAACTCAATCGTATCTCCTTAATTAAGGGATAGTCTCCTTAATTTAAGGGATAACTGTTGCATGACTTCAGAAAGACTTCTAACTCGAGTTTCTCCTACTAATTAACTCAAGATGAATTAATTAATTATTTTTCAAGCAGCTGAAGAGACTAAATTCAAATTTTAATTCAAGGACAAATTAAAATTGGTATATTCTTGTTGCCACATTTCAACATGCTCATGTTCCAAAACCAAGCAATCAAGCAAGTTAAAGTGCAATGAAATCACTTTGGTCCTGATGAAGCTACATGGGAGATGGCAGATTGGATGCGAGCTATGTATCTTTCCTTGTTTTTCAGTTGAGGAAAATGAGTTTTGGCATGGTGTTTTGTCATATGTTTGGTGATTTTGGTATATGTGCATATGTATATGGATGTAAATACCACCATGGACTATGTTATAAATCTCCAATAACTAGTATGGGTGTCATGTCATTATGATGTTTTGTTGTTATGTTTTCATGTTGGTTTTCTTCTCAGTAGGTTGATCATTATAGATACTACATCAAGCTAAGTTATAAAGCTCCATCGACAATATATTTTTATTACAGGAATTTTGTGGTTATAGGTGTTGTTGAAAACCGAGGTGCCCCCAGGGGGAGTGTTTTGTAACATCCTTGGTGAAAATTTAATGTAATAAAACTTTATAAAGGAAAAATAATAACCACGGTTGATGGGACACATATTCCAAGCTGAATGTTGGGCAAAATCCTAGTGATGGGGATCACTTGTGACTATTTATTTTTTTTTTCAGTTTAGTTTTGGAGCTCTCTCGTTATTCTCTCCCTCTCATATTCTTGGATACTTAGAGTTTTCATGGAGCACTCTAAGAGGGTGTGGAATACCTAGATTTTTGGAGCAAGAAGACAAAGGAGGAGTAGGAAAGCATAAGAGGACATCAGGATCCATATCTACAACGAGATTTTATTGTAGGTATCGAGTTGCATGTATATTTTCCTCACTACTTTTGGCATGCATGGCATATGCATGTGGATGATTGTTCATGATGTGTCACTGGCATGGAGGATTTCCTAGATTGATAGTGGATTGCCTAGCCTTGCCATTTCCTAGATAGCCATGGAGATTGTGGGTTTATTTCCTTGTTTTATTTTGGGTCATTCTAATGTTTCCTTTGCTTGGGTTGAGTTACTAGTTCCTGAAGCCTTGGCTGGAAAAATTCTCTGGAGCCCTGTAATAACTTGGGTTGAGTTACTAGTCCCGTAGCCTTGGTTGGAAAAACGCTCTGGAGCCCTTAGTGTGTTGAGTTACTAGTCCCAGTATCTTGGTTTGACAAACTCTCTGGAGCCCAGGGCCAGCTGTGGGTTGAGTTACTAGTCTTGGAGCCTTGGTTGGAAAAAAACCTCTAGAGCCCTGGAAGGCTTGGATAGAGATCGATCTGATGATGGTTTTGTGATGTCCAACTATGATGTGGAATCACTATTTTATGGGTTGAGGTAGATGGCCTCTCGAAACCTTGGATGATCTTGAATTAATGTGTTCTATGAGATCCCACATTCATGCTTGGAATATCGCACGGGGGTGAATGGCTGAAGAGATATTTGGCTCAACCATTCTTTAGTCAGGTAGAATGTAGAGGTCCCATCTCGAGTTTGGATTTGGCATCATATATATGAGGTTATTTCTTCTTGTATTTATATGAGTCTTATACTGGATTCTATGTGGTTTATATGGCTTTGATTTCATTGCTATTTCTATTCTTATTATGTTGGTTATATGTGTGCTTTATAACAATAGTTATGTATGAACCTCATCATGTTTTTACTTGTAAATGAATGATCAATGTATCTGTGATCTAATGGATGAAAGTGAGAATTAATGTGTTGAGGCATCAATGCTACTTAGTGATTATAAGCTAAGTATGAGACCCCTATGCTCAGATATGTTATTTACACCTGTAGATTACATATCTGTGATATGTTTGACGAAATTCCTGTCATGGCTAGTAGGGATCCAATCAAGGTCTCATTCAATTGAGTGCATTTCTGTTGTCTATTGGGTGCAATACTTAAGGATATTTCAGGCATCCTTTTCCCCATTTTAGGCCATTTTTCATGATTTGAACCTACAATCTCCCTAGTCTAATGTCACTCCCTCTAATAAAGAAGCAATCTTTTATTTGACTTATTATTACATTGTTTTCTTCCAAATATTGAATGAAACGATGTTTTTTTTGGGATGACTAACTAGGGTTTATTTTGAAGAGTTCTTTAGACTGTTTTTATTTTAGGTACTACCATAATTACTGATGACCCTGGATGGATGGTTTTTGTTATTCATTGCTGCTACATGGTTAAAGTTGTTGTTACACCTCGGGATTGTCATTGTTTGATGTTACACCTTGGATTGTCATATCTTTTTGTTACACCATGAAGTTGTTGTTACACCACACATTTTCAGGACCTTAGCTTTTAATTTCAAAGACAACAATCAAAAAGTCGTATAAAGTAATGAAAATATGGGTGGTTATAATTGGGTGTCTAGATAGGAGTGGTGTAACCAAAATGATATTTATTGAAACAACTTGTAACAATTTATATCTTTTTAAATTACTTATGTTTGCATAATCAACAAGAGAATCATAGATTCTCATGATTGTTGTTTTTTCAATTTCGGGACACTGTAAAAGGATTTATAAAGAGATCTTAGTCTCATGTAAGGATGTAGACAAACAAAAGGATAAAAATATTGATATTCTGATTTTTGTACTCTTCAGCCATTCTTAATACAAAGTATATCTGGTGATGTTACATAAATTCTTGTGTTGATATTTTAACTAAGTCTTCGTTTCTTCCTACACTCTGCTAGAGAGGAAGGGCCCTCCTCTTTAGCGTGGATCACAATGTTAGTAGAATAAATATTTCTTTTATGTGTTAAGTGTGGATTTCTTATTATTGGTGTACATGTTCAGTGTGGTATAGACATGCTTCTACTTTTAGATTACTGTATGTGTTGTTACAAAGGTTAATTAATTCTATGTATTTAATTCTTGATAGTTTATGGTGCACAATCTTTATTCTGAAGCTTTTATGAAGTGTGGATTCTATCCTTGATGAGTGTATTTCATTTCTCCAATGCACTTTTTGATTTCTGCAAGTTGAATTTCCATTCTGCAAGAGTATTTTAAATCCCTGCAAGCGTGTTCAATGACATCTTTTCTTTCCTGTTTCGCCTGGCTATTACATGTATCAACACAGATAGTGTAGACACCTTTGAAACAAAAAGAATTACTTTGGTTGATAATTATTGGTTCTGGAAGTAGTAAAAATGACCAAACATTTTGGCGAGTTTATGGGGAAGGCTGTCAATTAATACAGTCAGCCAGTGATTTCTTTTGAATTCTTTTGTTAGAGTGTTTCTAATTTTACTGGCATTGGATGGTAAGACAAGAGGTAAGAATCTGCGCATCACTCGAACGCACCTGAGTGGGCTCACCAAAGTAATATTTATAACTCTTAGTGCGTGTAAAGTTTTCTTTGGATCTCCTTTTGACAAAGCTTCCTTAGTTTTACAGACGCTCGGTGGTAAGACAAGAGGTAAGAACCTGCGCATCACTCTAATGCACTTGAGCGGGCTCACCATAGTAATAGTTAGAAAACTTAGTGCGTGTAAAGTTTTCTTTGGATCTCCTTTTGGTAAAGTGTCCTCAGTTTTACAGACACTGGGTGGTAACACGAGAGGTAAGAACCTGCGCATCGCTCTGACACACTTGAGCGGGCTCACCAGTGTAGTACTTGAGGCCCTTAGGGTGAAAATAATTACACGTAAGGTCCATCTGTAGAATGTATGAGTGAAGAAGAAATGAAACGTAGGAACTTTAATAAATCTACGGGTAAAATGGGTCATAAAAAGAACAAGAAAAACATTGATCAAGGGAGAAAAATATTTATCCAAGAATTGATCTCAAAAGAAGAGAGAGAGTAGTCAAATCCACATACAGACAAAATAAAAGCAATCCCACAGAAAGTTGTTACTTCTACATCAAAATCAGGAGTATCTGGTTCCTCTGTTTTAGGACCCCATTTTCCTCAAACTAGCTTACAAACTCCCAAATCCGAAGACTTAACTCAGGAATAACAAGGAGAAACTAGTGGCTAGGATTTTGGATTAGAAATACAAGAGGAAACTAGTGGGAAACATCAAGAACCAGAATCAGAAGAAAATTATTTCACTTTCCAATACCCAAACTCAGGGAATGAAGTAAAACAATCGACCCCAGAACTATATGAATAATTATCATAGGAATCCTTATGCATGGAGAATTCGCTTGAATAATCTTTAGAAGGGTACTCACCAGAATAAGAATCAAGAGAATTTTCAATGGGAGACAACAACAACAATAATAACAATGATAAGAAAGATGAGACTATCACCACTTTTGAATTTCCAATAAGTCATATAAGGGGAGAGGCTCCCATGAAGAATATCCCTCTATCATCCCTTCCGTCTTTCCAAGGACTGAGTTTAGAAGATCCTGGTACTTTCCTTTTTGAGTTTGATGTTCTGTGCAATATTTATGATTATACTCCAAATGTTTAGAAGCTAAAACTATTCCCTTCCACTCTAAAAGGAGTAGAATTACGATGGTTTATGCGACTAGGTTCTTCCACTATCCGGACATGGGGAGATATGAAGACTACGTACCTGGAAAAATACTAGAACTATTGCCGGACCAGAGATTGAAGATAGGATATATTCAGAATGACATAGAAGGAATAAGAAAACTTGGAAGATTATGTGGAATGGTTCTATTATAATCTACAGAGATCCAAACATAACGATCTGGATTTGGAAATTTTGAAAATAATATATATATATATCTATATATACATGAGGAATGAGAGATGATTGCCTCAACATGTTGAACCTGTTGGGAAGAGTAGATATATCCCATGAGCCATTTGATGAGATAATAAAACTATTCTTAAGGTGTTCACGAGGATCATCACGAGGAAGAATTATGGCACAAGATTCTTATGTTAGAATACAAAAATCTGCAAATGGAGGTGTGAGTAGTCTACGATGATGCATCATCTTTCGTTTTCGAGTGCGGGTGAGCGGGAGAGAGGGCAAGGCTCTTAAACTACACAGAGTACGTTTTAGGTTGGGATGTAGGTTCCGGGCATTGTCAAGGAAAATTGGGCAGAGATCACTGAGAGGTTGAGATGGGCAGTCCTGATCAGTAATGACTATTTGGGGGATCTGGTTCGGCTGAAGGGAAAATCTGTGCAATTTTTCCAGAGAGGCAGTTCAGGTAGCAGGGAGGACATTGGGAGTGAAAACTGCACAGATTCTCCAAGGGGGATGGCAATGGGTTGTGGGAGCTTGCTGGCCAAAACTGTGCAGAAGTGGGAGGCTATCTTGCAAGAAATCTCTGCACATTTTTTGGGCTGAGCGGGGTGACGGGCATCTAGGAGACATCCCATGAAAATTGTGTAGTTTTCAGGAGGAGTAGCAAATCGGCTGACAAGGTGACTGGCTGAAAGAACTACGTAAATTTCGAGGACAGTGAAGTGACAGGTAGCGGGTGCCTGTCCCTCATGTTCGCATAATTTATTTAGTCAGCAGAGGCAGGCATGCTGGCAGCTTTTGCACAATTTTTTGGAGGAGTGAAGCATGAGGTCACTATGCAGCCAAACTCTTTAGTTGACCAACGAGAAGCTTGATATATTTTTTGCAGGCAACGCAAATTGAGATGACTTGCTAAGCAACTTCTGCATTGTTATGGGTGACATTCAGTCCAGTCGACTCCAGGATTGTGTTGTGTAGACTGCTTGGGTGACAGCCTCAATCTTTGGATAACTCTTGGCATCAGTAGATGATCACCAAGGGCTAAGATTGCATAGTGTATCTCAATGAAGGTCCAACTATTGGGGGTGGTTTAGTCGATAGAGTTTCAACAAAATGAATAAGTGTGTGAATGAGTGAACTTGTGCATACACGACCGTACGAACACACACTCAACATGACTTGATGACAAGACACCTCGAAGCATCAAGACAATATACACTTAGTGTGACTATTTGATGAGTGCGAGCGATAAGCGCAACACTTGAGACAGAATGTTGAATGACTGTGACGATACTTGTGCAACATTGTATACAATTTCGTGTGTGAGTGCGAAAAAATGCTTACATAGCGAATACAACTTGTACACACAAAAACAATCATGAACATAGCCAGAACACGACTGCAAGCATGACATTGTGACCAACATGTTAAAATATGTATGGTGAACGGTCAACTGAGAAGGGTGCAATGACTCAACACGAGCTCATGGGATGAGCCCGAGTGCCTGAAAACAACAAGGGAAACCCAAAGAAGGCTCTGAAATTGGATGCAGGCCAAAATTTTGGAGGGTGTTGCAGCCGCTACAATAGGATACTAATCATATTTTGTAAATTTTTTTGTTGGTAAAATTGTGGAAAATAAATTATTTAAATGACATTTATTTTGTAGTCTCCAAAAACTTGCACTACTCCTCAATGGAAGAAGAAGAATCAAGTTTCCATAGGCTTGAAGAAGAGGAAGATCATACTTAAAGATGCATCTGAGAGTGGCGAAGAGGGTACTTGTTAATGTGTGACCCATTATTTATATTGACATGAGGTGGCATTATGTACTTTTGGCATGATTTTCCATGTTGGGAAAAGGGTGCATTGTGTCCTCAGCATGAGTTGCTATTATTTTCCAATTTGGACAAGAGGTGTCATTATTTATCTTGGGTAAAATTTGTTATTCCACAAAAAATGTACATTTGGGTCAATTTCCAAATAAAATACATGGCGTTGGAAATGTATAACAAATTTTTTATGTCTTAAATTTTGAATAATAATTTTATATTATTCAAGTTGTTGTTTATTTTAATTTGATGATGAAATTGTAGAGTAGAGTATGGATTACTTTTTCTAAGCCTAAAACCATTATTGTCTCGACTTAACATGCAAGTATTAAGCTATTGAAATTCACTCTCCCTCATAAGAAATGTACACCAACATATTGGTGATAATACTAGGGAGAAGGTCCTTATATCCAACTCACACCATATTTCATAGTTTGTATTTCTATTTTTTGGTTTATTTATTTTCACATTAGGTTAGAACCCTTCATTTATAGCTCGAGAATAGATCGTCAACTTCCACTATCTTTTTTAGGGATAACGTAGTTTTTTACCCCTATTTTTGCACTAATTCAATGCAAATTTTGACCCCTATTTTTTCATTGGATCAATTCACCTTTTTGGGTTGTACTTCTAATCATTTAGCATAGTTTTCATGCTTTGTTATTTCACTTGGAATGCAACTTTAACAATAGTTTTCTACACTTTTTTTAGAAGTAACTAATTTTTTCATTTATGGTTTTCTCTTACTCTTAGTAATACCCCTATAGGGTCCTTTTTAGATCTTAGGTTGTTGATATTGTATTATAATGCAATTTTAGAGAAATGATCTAGATAGAGAAAAAGCCCCCCTAGAGCTCCTAACACCTTCCTCTTATACAATTTCTCTTTTTTTCATTACATATATGTCTCACTATACTAAATATAAAAACATAGCTTACTTATATGGCCATTAGACTTGCACTAAACTACAAAACTTTGGGTCAAGAAAAAACCCCTTAGTTGCATTAGTATTTGTCTTTGGTTTTGAATTTTGTTTGATTATCTTACCTTCACTTCTCTTGTGTAGATTGATAACTTTTTTTAATATATATATAATTCTTTTGATGTCAAAATGATAATTTTACAAAGTTAAAGTATTATTTTACAAAGTTAAAGAAAGAAATCTCCTTTATTTCCTAGTAGTTTGCTTGTTCAATTTGAAATTTTATGTATGAGTAGTCCTAGTCCTTAACATTGATAATTTATATAAGTATTATATTTTATTTTTATATTACAAATACTACAACATCTTCATCATAGTGAGTAATAGATATACGATATATTCTTTATTCATGTTATGTAATTCATCGATATATTTGTTTAAATAGTTCAACACAACAATGGAATGGTTACATTGAAATATAGTGATTGAAATATAAAAAGTAACTAATTTATTATAAATATTCAAAATTTTATAAAATACCGAAAAAAAGGGAATTTGTGTTGCCATGCCTATAAAAATATGAAAGCAAACATAGAATCGTGGCATTGAAACACATGCATACATTTTCACCACTTATATGTGCCATTTTGTTTTCTTTAAAATTGCAACATAAAATTATGACGTTGAAATAAATGAATACACTTTCATGATATTTATATGCATCGTTGTATTTTCACGAGTGGTATGCATGGTAAGCATTTAATATATATATGCATAAATGGGAACAATGTGTATGAATTCATTTTTAATTAATGAATTAATTTCTTTATCTATATCATGTAAAGATATATTAAACCCATGCTTATATATTTACCCATGCCTAATAATATATAGTACACAATACACAAGTTGTTGATATAATATAAAAGCATTATTAAATTTTTTAAAACGTAAATGTATTGTCTTTAATAAATTATGTAAAATAATAACCGACAATTTTATTGAATTACACAGTGAATTATGTAACATAATAATTGGTTATTTTATTAAGTTATAAGATTTTTTTTTTGGAAATTTCAATGATGTATTTAACTTACGTTAAAATTGGTAAAAGATAAATTTCCATTAATCACATAGAATCATGTTAAACTAAAATTTCTATTTAAATATTAGAAAAGATAAAAATGAGAAATAACAATTAAATTCATCAATTTCTAACTTATTCTATAAAAAAATATACTTGAAAAGACACAAAAACTTTAAAATATTTTAAATTGAAAAATATTAATTTCATCATTTTATTCCTTTAATTTCTATACACGTTTTCCATTAGGACTGTGTTCTATACCCATCTTGGACTCATTTGACTTAGACTCCACTTAGTATTACAAAAAATACTAAAATATTAAGGATACAAATAGTACAAATACTATACTCATTTTAGACTCATTTAGCTTAGACTCCACTTAGTACTACAAAATATTAACGTACAAAAATAATAAAAAATACTAACCCATTTTGGACTCATTGGATTTATACTCTACTTAGTATTACAAAATATACTAAAATATTACCGACACAAAAATAATAAAAATACTAACGCCTACGGCAGCAATGAGGATGTTAGTTTAAAACATAAAAAATATCTTAAATTACAATTTTTTTTTTATTTACTCAATTATTTAAAATTATAATAAAATTAAGGTAAAAAAAATATTAATTTAATAATCTTAATAATTTAAAATTATAATAAAGCAAAATTTAAACACAATACTAATCCAATTATCTTAATAATTTGAAAGTAAGTAAAATAAAATATTAATCTAATTATCTTAATAATTTAAAAAATTACAATAAAAATAAGGTTAAGCAAATAATAAGTCATATAACACAGAGGTAAACTTACCATATTTGAAATCTTCTATTAAATTACTATTAATAACTAATAACACACAGAAGTAAACTTAGCATATTTGAAATCTTTTATTAAATTTTATAAAATATTTTATGAAACTTGGATATTGAAACAACCATGAAAGAAGATATAGGTACATTTGGTTGATTATTTATTAAATCTTTAGTCTTTATTGGTTTTTCATCTCCGTCAAAGGAGAGCTTAAATTAATTCGGGATCGCTCACACTTGTAAATATGATAACTTCTCAATACCATGATTTCCATCAATCTGGTGATCCACATAGGGCAGCGAACTCCTAGAAATACAGATCGTCAGCTCCCGGCCGGAATAAATCACCGAAACTGGATTGAATCAGACAGCGTGGCATGCTTCGATAGGTTTTCAGCCATTGCAAAAAAAGCTGATTAGTATTTACCAATAATCATCTCATGCTTTTGGCTTGTGGAAGCTGGAGGGCATGCAACCACAACCCACCTGCACGTCCGATACAATTTTCTGACTTAGAGTTGACATGCACATTAACAAAATACAAATAAGACTTAGAATTAACAAACAACTGAACATAGACTTGACATACACTTAACAAACAAGCAGGAGGAAGAGTTTCCGACATAGAATTGAGCGACGACCAGGAAATACTGTTGATATTTCCCTTTTCTTCTACTGATCTCAAATCCACCTCCTCTTCTCTGCTCCCTTAGCTGCATACTCTGAAATCCACCTCCTTTTTTCTATTCCCGTGGCTGCATACTTTGAAATCCACCTCCTTTGATTTGTTACCGCCAGCAGCCTGCGAGTTATTTCTCACTGCACTGCACGCTGTTCTGTTTGTTAGTAAGATAGCGGTCATGAATAAGCTGAGTGCCCCTCTCAAGCTTGCAAAGCAAGCGTTGATAGCTCTGCCCAAGGGGCTGCTAAAAGTCCAAGTAATTAAGAAAGTAAGAAAAGTGATTCCAAATGGCAAGAAAAGGAAGAATGCGGAAATGCACAAGAAGAAGAAGGCCAATAATGGCAAGAAAAAGAAGAATGCAGAAATTGAGTTAAAGGAGGCGAATTATGAAGATGGAATATTTTCAGGTGGTGATGTCATCCCGAATTATGAAGATGGAATATTTTCAGGTGGTGATGTCATCAATAATAGTGATGATATCAATAAGTCAGCGGATGCTTTTATCATAATGATGCGGAAGCAATGGGCATTCGAACGACAAGAAGATGAGATGGAGATCGCCACCACCAATAATCATCATCATCATGTAGATGCTGCTGCTGAAGAAGAGGCTCCTAATCATGTTGTTGCTCCTGTTGCTGACGGGGCTCCTAATCATGCTGCTCCTGATGATGCTGCTCTTGATGACGCTGCTCCTAATAATGCTGCTGAAGAAGATGTCGATGAGTCGGCTGTTGCTGCTGCTGCTGAGAAAGACATATTTAATGAGGTGCCCACGGATGCTAATTATTATATCCATCATGATGATCAGGTTACTGCTACTGAAGAAGATAATGATATGGATGAAGCTATCGATTGTTACATAAAAAATTGCCATCTGCAGTGGTTGTTAGTCGACGAGGCTGCTGAAGCGTACATGGAACATACCCAGCAGCAGTGGACGTTGTTAGAGGATATCGATGAGGCTTCGGGGGCTTTTATAAAAAATACCCGCCACCAGTGGTTGTTAGAGAAGCAGCAACACAAGCACATCAAAAAAATCAGGCGAGCAGCAAAAAGAGTCGATGTTAAGGAAAAGGAAAATTGAAACTTCTCATAGCAGCAATATGCTGTGTGTATATGTGACTTCTCTCCATAATATATACATCATTGCAAATTTGCCATAATTTCTTGGTGTACTGTATTGCTTATGATAAATCAATCTCAGAATACATCCATTATAGATACAGCGGTATTAGAGTACTTTTGCCATAAATGTTGTAAACATGCTTCAAAACACACGTGAATATATATATCCCACGTTTATTATTATTTTAAAATATATATATAGATTTCCCACGTGTATTATTAATTTAAACAATTATATTGTTCCCAACTCCAACAAATGTAAATATACTACACTACACTATTTGTCATGCATATTTTGGATTCTTATAAATAATCAAACGATGAGTACTCCATCCCAATGGAATTGGTGTTTTGAATGTGATAAGTCACACAAGTCACGCCGTTTTCTATTTTCTTGGAGTGGAATGGCTGTTCTGAATGTGATAAATCGTCTCTCCATTTCCATAACTTTAAAATATCTTACACTTACATAACTCTGCAACTTTAAAAACATGGTTCAAAATAAATTTAACACCGGGGTAAGCTTTTATTCTAATCAATTCAATTCATATGATAAACTAATTTTTCCTCCTTCTATATATACATATATATGTATAATTCATCATTTACATATTCAAAACAATAAATTATTAATAAATTTGCTATAATAAAAATAGTAATAACTTTATTTGATTAAAAATATTTAGTTTTTCAACTCAAAAAAATGTTGGAGAACATCAAGTGTAGCTTTCACTAATTAATAGAAATAAAAAGACTAACGAATCAAAAATAGGGAAGATCAACCGATTTAAAATAGAAACAACAATAGTTCCCAAACCTGGTAGTTACGTCGAAGTCTCAAACATGGTCAAATTTTCCTATGGTTAAGAAAAACTTAAGTTCTTTTAATTTTGCAATGGTTTATATATGGATTTAATGGCTGACATATATCTGATATTTATATGGTTTTATGCTAGTTATAAGAATGGTTAAATAAATGGTTCATGTCATGTTTATTTCATCTATTTACTTGTAATTGTTAAATGGATGGATGTAAGACCTAATTGATGATATAATAGTTCAATGGAGAAGGAGGTGTTCCTTCTAGTTATGTTTCATAAGTTCTTTCAGTCATTTATGCTCTATCTTGTATCCTAGACCTGAAGGTTGCATCAATGTTAAGTGTTTGACAAAATGTCAATCCCAGTTGGGCATGCTAAGGCCTAGTCCCGATCCAGGTGGATCTTCAAAAGGTACTAGTGGCATGGTAAAAGGCCCAAAACTCGAAGTGGCAGGATCTAGATAAACTTAGCATTGGATCGAAGTGCTCGTCATCATGATTCCAACGGTGTGAATAACACTCGAATCCAAGTTGGTATAAAGAAGTTAGAGTAGGTCAACTTTTATATTTGAATTGTCCAAGTGGATGGAGGAGTGATGTGGTAGACACTCTCAGCGAATGGGGAAATATCAAGTGGTAGGCTACCATTGGTGTTGTATATCACATATCAGAGCAAAAGGAAGAAGAATCTTAAGGAGAATTGGCCCTGGTGGGATCTCAACCGCAATTGTGAAATCACATATTCTAGGTCGAAGGAGGAACAATTTTTAAAGAATTAGCCCCCAACAGAGCCAAGGTTGTAATGCGATCAAATCACAATTGCAAATCACAGCAGGAGAAGTCACATGGAGTACCACCCTGGGATCCACAATTGCGATTTTACGATGGGCTTTGAGCCCGATATTTTATCCATTGTATTTTATAACCCCGGCGGGTCCGATGTTATTGCAAATATTGGGGTCGATAAGCTGATTGTAATTTGCCGATTGTGATTTACGATTTGGGGCTTCTGGACCTGATACTCTATGCATTTTATTTCATAATCCTGGTGGGTCCACAAAGTGCCTGATGTATGGGTTTTTGGTTCATCTGCTAATTGTGATTTGAGATGGGGACTGTTTTTGGTTCATCCACTAGTTTCTTCAGATCTTTGTTTTCATTCTTCAATATTTCTATGCTAGACAGTGATAAGTCAAGCTTAAATTGATGTTCATATTTTGTTTCTTCATGAAAGTCAGGTACATTCCCACATGCATATGTTTCATTTAACTGAACACTTTCCTTCTGATAGGGTTTTTTCTCCTTCCTCTTTCTCTTTCCTTTCTCATCATCTCTTTTAAGTCATAAAAGGCTATATACTTTAATTATTATACTGGTTTGTGTTAAAAATATATTGTAATAATATTTGTACTTTTTGCATTATGGATTGTGCTTTAAAATGATTATTAATTTTATTATTATCAATTTGGTGCTCGCATTCGACTTTTTCTACATCGGGTGGAAGATTTTTGGTAGTGAATACAAACTGATTTCGGGTGAGGATTCAACTCATAATTCAATTCCTCGTGACAGAGTCGCATTTTACTACTTCTGTGTCGGTAAATTGATTTCAACTTAGAATTAACGTCTGAATTCATTGTGCGTGGAAAGGGTCGCATCTCTTTTTCTGCATACATGATTAATATATTTGTATTAAAATAATTCTCATTTTGTTTTTAATAAGTTTAAATTATAATTTATAGAATAACTATTTATTTAAATCAAGTTTAAATCAAGTTTAATGTTACAAAAGTAAAAAATATTTCTTATTGCTAGCATGCTCGCGTGTTGCTGGTAGGCTGGCTCACACTGGCTTGACGTTGGGTTTATCTCCTTCTGATTCATCATAGACTGTTTAGACCTACGAACAGGCAGCATTGTTATCACTATAAATTTCTTTCAACATTTAAACCCCATTAAAGTACCTCTGCTCCCAATACAATTCGCCTTTGAATCGAATCACTGTATTCAAATGCAGACCTGCATCTTCACACATCGACCATTTAACATAACACCATCCATACAATTATAGCACTATGCTGTTCCACCTTTTAAATCGATCTATTCACTGTCAGCTACAACGCCCTCATAACATTAATGTCAATAACTTTTGCATCAGCCTTCAATTAACACAGTCTCATACATTTTCAACGCATTCATTTAATCTGGTAAA
>APFE030102790.1:1391-42408 GCA_000404065.3 Pinus taeda | reverse complement strand
ACTTTCTATGGATAAGTATGTGTTTCATGGGGATTTTTATGCTTCAGATATGGATAACATGGATGTTGTTTTGGGATACCCTTGGATGGAATTAGTGGGTACTATAAATATTAATGTGCAGAAGAAATTCCTGAAGCTCTGTTATAAAAAGAAGAAAATTACATTACAGGATATTTCCATTAATAAGCAGGTAGAGTCCAAGGAGGTTGAAGCAGAAGATGCTACAGGGACTGGCATATCAGATGATGAGCAGTTGATGGTCGACAATCAAACACAAATAGAGGCTGAAGCCAAAAAGGTAACAGGTGCTAACACATCTGATGAGGGTTCAGTGGTTGAAGTCATATTGAAAAAGAAGACACCACAACAGGCACCACAGCAGGATGAATTAAAGAAAAATACATCGTGGGTTAAAACTTCAACATATCATCACCCACATCACCCCGCAAGACAACCATCAAGATGGAAACCAAGTAGTCACAACCCCCGTATGACGGATAGCGAGGAACGAAGATCCACCTACTACCCATCAACACAGAAGAGCTGTCACAGTCAACTTCCATATCAAGCGAGCGAGGCACCAGCGAGATCGAGGGTTCACCTTTCTCTTGGATGGCTAGATGCACGTGCATGGTACCAGTGGACTACTCTTTTGAGTAGATCTTATTATTTGTGTTCTTCCCATGTTTCGAGGACGAAACATGCTTAGGGGGGGTGGAATGTTATATACCTAGGGGGGATAATATGGGGTACCAAGGGAGGTACCCAAGGTAATAATGTAATAATGGGATGGGCCATAGTAATAAATAAGGTGGTTAACCCATATCATGTAAGGTACCACAAGTAGTTAGTAGTAATGTAATGGGACCATGGTATTAGTGGATGGTATGAGGGAACCATGGTAATGATCCATGGTATTGCATGTATGAGGCCTATATAGAGGCTAGAGACTCCACATGGAGAGTGTCAAGAAATATTGTGAAAGAATATTGTATGAACAAGCATATGGCTTGTGGAGTGTTCTCCTTCCTTAAGGAGTGAATGTATGATGTTTCCCTACCATAAGGGTTTGATCAATAAAGAATCATTTAATATTATTTCTGGGTTTATTTGCATTGTCTTATAATTTCATATCAGAGCTATAACAAGTGGTATCAGAGCTATAACAAGTGGTCTCAGAGCTACAACAGAACATTAGAGCATTGTTTCATATGTGATCAACGTTGTATGCAAGTGTTGTTGATCTTGCGGTGTTGAATTTTGAGCTAGTCAACGGAGTCATTTGCTATGACATTAAGTTTGTGTCTACTTAGTGGTTGCTAAGTGCACCTAAGGAAGATGCACCATGGGAGGAGGAGAAAGTAATTGCCTAGAGAGACCTGATGACTGAGGAAGCATCATTCTAGTGACTTACCTACTATGTGATTTTCTATGAAAGGAGTTTAAGCTTTCTTACCTCTCCAGCTTCTCGTACATATATCTTGTCGTCGACAATATTGCGATTTGATCTGTGGGTTTGTTTGATAATATCGTGGTTCCATCTATTGGCAGTGAGTGTCGATTTCTATTGTCACTGAAGATTGACAAACTTGTGTCCTTTTTTTAGTCCATACAAGGTCGCAAGGCTATGAGTATCAAACTTGTTGTCGAGTAGTCAATGTTTCTATTGGGATGAGTGTAGGTCAAGTTTCAACTTCAACTTGTGAAGATTGTGCATTTTTTAGATATTTATTTTGTTTTCGACCCGTATCAACATGTCGTGAGACCAGAACTGAGTTGGAAGAGTGTTTTTTGACTATTGTTGGAGCCTAGACCATTTGATGATCATGTCTTGTATGAAGAGATATCCATCATATGTTTGTGTAGTGAGCAAGTGAAGTTGGTGGAGAAAGCCTTAGGCCGACTTGTGTAAAGTCATATGTGGTTGTTGTGAGATGAGACAAGTGTCAAGCTTGGTGTGGTTCATTGGCATGGTTGGCGTGGATTGCGTGTAGCTGATTGAATGAAGAGTCTATGTGTGAAGTTGATTATTATATCAATAGATTTATTTTCACCGATGTTGGTCACATGCCATAATCTATTGTCTACTGTGAGCTAGAAATTAACTCTTGGTAGGTGCTTAACCAATCAAGGCTATGTTGTTTGTAATCCATTTTTATGATGGGAACTTGTTTTATAAAGATGAATTGCAAGTTATCTTTGAAAAGAAGTAGAGTGATAAATTATTTTTTTTCTTTATAAGAGGTTAATGATCTTCCTGTCACAATAGAAGTAGAAAAAAATCATAATGTGTCTTATCTCAATGGCAGAAGCAGAAGAACATGAAGAAAAAATCATAGCAACAAGTAAGGAAACAAGCCAGTTTAAATTTGTTGAAATAGATTATGATGCACAGATAAATATTATTGATGAATGACTTGAAAATTCATTTGAACAGATTGATTAAGGTCTAAAATGAGCATATGAAGTTACATGCTTAATGGTGGAGGCTCTTGGAAATATGAAAAATGGTGAATCAATGAATTATTCAGATGATATAAAAAATGGAAATAATGGTGGATACATTTGAAGATGTTCATGATATTTTGATGCATTGGAGCCCTTAGGAAATCAAATATTATTATGAGTTGAGGAGGCAACATTCAAGTAAACAATAAATAGATAAATGTAAAGTGAAGTTGTCCACTTATGAATCTAATGAATAATTTGTAGTATTGAAGAGAAAATTATATGTGAAGAACGTGATGAAGAATTGCAAACAATGAGAAGAAGACCACAATCCAATTGTATCATGAAGTTAAAGAGAAACAAGCTGAGGAAGAAGAAATATTAATATTTAACATCGAGAAATTTCTAAATCTAATTTTTAAGGTCCAACTGTAAGCCTTACTAAGAATTAGACTAACAAGAATTATGTTTTTAAAATCCATTTCTCCATTAAGGGGGAGACTTGGAAATAATGGAGAAATCTAGTTAGTTCTAGATTAATTCATTATTAGTCACTTGTTGTAGAGCAGTGAGATTGTCCTATATTATTTATGATCTGGATCTTATTTATTAGGGAGTTGTTAAAACTCCCCAATAGACATGTAATCCTATATATGTATGAGACTTCTTGTCGATGAATATATGTGGCCTCTGAGGAGGCACTCTCAAGTTGAGATAGCCTCACTTGAGATTTGACAATTACTTTCATAGTTTGTCCATCTTTAAGTTTTAAATTGGTATAGATAGGCTTACCTAAGAGATGACCAATTCTCCCATAGTTTTTCCATATTTAGTTTTTAAGTTGGTATAGATAGGCTCACCTGAGAGATGATCATTTCTTTCATAGTTTGTCCATGTTTCATTTATAACTACGAAAGTTACTAGAATTCAATATCTAATCTTATTAGGCCTTGATGGGAGAAGGTTCCATTATTTAACAATTAGCAATGTAAGATAGCAGGTCATGTTGTATCAATCAATCAAGTTCAAATAATATATTATGTTGTTGTTTTTCCCATATTTATGCAATTTCTTAGATAAAGAAATCTTAAAAGAAAAGATATCTACGTAACACCCAAAGAAACTAAATGTCCTTTCATTTCTATATAATGTGAATTTTCTATTATAATGTTTTTCAATCACCAAACTATACTTAGGAATTTGTAGTTTAGTCACCAACTTACTAGGGGGATTTTACATGTTATCCCTTATTCGCATGAAGCAACTCTACTATTTCATTTCCCAATAGCTATCAGAGAAATCAAATATATTTTTTAACTCAAAAGTTGGTATATCTGCGAAGGCATATCTAGTTCACTTTTGTTCACTTCAATAGTCAAAAGATATATGTTGTTGAAGTTCATAGTTCCTAAAACAAAGGCCCTAAATTATTAAGATTTAAAGAGAAACATAGCCCTTCAATGAATGGGTGAGGGGTGATTTAAAGGGTTGAAGGGGTTATGTTCATGATTGTTCTATATGAAATGAAGGTGACGCTTAGCCTAAAGGGGTCCGAATTGGACTTGGATCACCCTGTCAATTGCTATTTAAAATGAAGTCAAGGCTTAGTCTCAAGGGCTTCGAATTAGTCTTGGATCACTTTGTCAATTATTATTTTTCTTAGATACTTTTGGGAGCTTGGAGCAATACTCCACTATTGTATTGTGTTTTGATGAATCAATGAACGAGTTACATTTACCTTATTACTATTTTTATTTAAGGTTCCTTGTGAAACTTGGGTAAAATCCATTCAAGAGGGAACAAGGACCCTTTTTTACATTTTCTTATGTCTTTCAATTTCTCAATTATTATTTTGGTGTGTTGAAATAGATGTCGTGCTTAAAATACAATTTTGTTGGCGAAAAATAATTTGGCCATGTATATTATAAATTAGTTATAGTCCTATAAAACATTGTTTGGGGCTTCATACAAGCATTTTTTTATCATGTTTTAGTTATCATAGGTCATGTTGCATTATTTTTAGGAAGAATAGAAAACTATATGCATTTTTTGGAAATCTTCCTATACTCCTATAGGTTTTCCCATAGGAATGTTTTGATTCTTGTAGAACATCATTTCAATTTTTTTTTTTTCACTTAATGGATCATGCCTTAAAAATGTCACACTGATGTTATCAGGGTATGATGATTTATAAGGTTTTTGTATCTTAGTTAGAATTATAAAATATTTTTACAGTAGCTTAATTTCAATTTATCAATACTATGTATTATGTAATAGTTCTATTACCTTGTTTCCAATATTATCTATGCAATAGAGTCAACAATAATTTTTTTTTTTTGTCTTTACAGAATATTTATTTAAGGATTTAAGTGTTTCTTTATATTATTTTCAATCTATTAATATCATTCTTCACCTAGTTTGGTTTTCATATTTCATGTTAACACTCATACATTGATTTTCATAATGGTTTTCCACTTACTAATTTACTCATAGTAAGACCTAGGATATCTTAAGTTCCAACAAATATGTAGGTACATAAAGAAGTAGATAGGTACATGAGAAAGCGTGTATGTAAAAACCTTAAAAGTTTGTATGAATCCTATCTTGATAATTAAGGTAGTAATCTCACGAAAGGTGGCATTCCTTCTATTTTTCCAAGCACCCCAAATTTTTGGTACCATTTCCAAGTAGGTGATAAAATTTCACATTTCATTTATTTCATTGTCATTGAAAAAAGGAAAAAAAGGTAAGGGATGAACTAGGAATATTTTTTCCAAAAATCCCCATTATTGAACAAGGACTAGATAATCAATGATGGTATGAAACCATTACACAAAATATAATAAAAGATAGATCATTGACTTAGAAATTAGCCTCTTCGAGGCGGAAACATCATTTACATTACATAAAAAAATAATTCTTGGATGATACAAATGATAAGAATATAATCATATCCTACATAACAATAATAATATAATGGTACAATAATAATAATAAGCAACTTTTATGGGGCACAACAATAACAACATGGGGGGATACATGGACATAACATTAACAATAGGGGGATACACTAACAATAACAATAAGGGAAATACACTAGTATTATAGGAACCTGATGTGCCCCTCTCCTTCAGAAAAGTGTTGTCCTCAACACTTGAGTAGTTTTAGATGCTTCTATATAAAATTCTCATTTTCCCATGTGGAATATTTAGAGGATAAGTGCTTCAACATAACGAGACACTCTAAAATTAATTGATTTCGTAGTTGTTGGGTTCTTGTTTCCATGATTGCTTCAGGATCAAATATGATTTCTCCTTCTTCAACAAGTTTTGGAAACATTGTTTGAACTCAGAGCATGTCACCAATAACCTTCTTTAAGTGTGAAACATGGAAAATTGGGTGTACTTAAGAAGATGTAGGCAACTCCAATTTGTATTGCATAGTACCAGTATTTTACAACAACCTATAAGGACCATAGTACTTGGGTGATAATTTACTACCCTTATTAGCTTGCTTGAGGGAAATTTGTTTGTATGGTTGTATCCATAAAAATACACAATTTCCTACATCAAAACTTCTTTCACTGTGATGTTGATGTGCCTGTTCTTTCATTTGGTTCTACACTAGAGTGAGGTTATCCTATAAGAATTGGAGAACTTGTTGTTGATGCTCAATGTGATCTTCCGCTACTTGAGCCTTAGAATTTTCTCTTAAAGATGATATGATTTATGGTGGATGATATCCATAAAGTGCCATAAATGGGGTCATTTTTTATGCCATATGGAAGGAAGTGTTATACCACCATTTAGCTAGAGGTAACCACTTGAACCGTTGTGTTTTTTATCAAATGCAAAGAATCGAAGATATCCTTTACAAACAAATTTCAAGAAAAGTTCTTGAAAATTAAAATATATCGTCCCCAAAGATTGTAACCATTGGACTCCTAGAAAAACATCAAAACCCATTCATATGGAAAATATTCGACTATTCAATAACATATTTCCCCTAGTTAGCTTGATATTATGGCACTTTCCAGATCAATTTATAGTTCCTCCATTTTCAACCATCACTTGGTACTCTAGTGTTGGATATAGCAAGAAATTCAATTCCTTGGTTATATTACAATGACTAAAATTATGGGTACTACCTGACTCAATCAACAATATTACCTTTTTTTCTTGATATATACTTCTATATTGAGAGTTTGAGGAGTGGTAATTCCTCTCAATGCATTACAAGATATGGCTGGATTCATTTCTTCCTTCTTAGAGGTTGCTTCCTAGTGTCTATCCTCATCTTTTGATGTTTCTTGTTCCTTTTATTTCTCCTCTTCACAGTATTTGTAGAATAATTTCTTCTCAACACACTTATAACGTTTAGTGTATTTGTTATCACAACTCTAATAAATCCATTTTACTCTTTTTTCATCCAATTTTTTTTGCATTAATGTTGTAGGTTGTGGAAGGCTAGAAGCAACAACAATTCCATACTTATAGTTGTGAGTGGTAGAATTCCTTGTTTCCATAATTTTACTTTAAACTTTTCTTGCCACCCCAAATGCCTTCTCCAATGAATGAAATTCCCAAGGGATAACCTCATGTTGGATGGTATCCTTTATATTCTCTACGAAGACATCAATCCTATGCTCCTATGGAATATCAGTTACCTAATAATCAATGTTTGGAAATCCTCAATGTGCTCCGCCATTGAACCATTTTGTTTGAGGTTTATGAATTGGATAAAGAAGGTGTTTCTCTTTGTGTCCTCATAATGTGTTATCATTTCCTTTGTAATAATTTCAAAGTAAAAAGTTATTTATGAGAACAAAACCATTGGTACCATACAAAATCAATGGGTACTAAATATTTATATGCAACATGTACCTTTTGTGAGGGTTGAACATCATTTATATAGAAATATTGCTCCATATGTAGTATCCATTTTACTGGATCATTGTCACCAAACTTCGTCATATCAATCTCTAGAATGTTGTAGGTCTTCAACCCAAAATTATATCTCTAAAATCATGATTAAAATTCTTTTTGTTCTCATCATGTTTTTCATGAAATACCTTGTTTCCATTAGAAAGCATTTATTGTAGAAACTTTGTCAAACCTTCCATTTCTAGTTTTAAACCATCCTTCAAGCCTTTTGTGTCCCTTTTTAATTTTTATTCTAAATCATCCATGATAACATTGTTGATCACTTCCAATTCAGTTTGTGTTACTCTTTGTGAGAGTGAAATTTTCCGTACTTGACCTCGTAATTTTGATATATCATGTTGCATTTATTCCTCTCCTTCATGTGTCATTGTTGACACCTAATCATCAGGACTGGGTGGATAACTGAAATTGATGTAAATAAATAAAAGAGAATATGAATAGTCACCAAGAGATGAAATGAATGGTCTCTCCCTCATGTATATAATGAACACCAACCTAAATGAAATCAATGAATTGTTTTCATGAGTTACTGCTTGGTCTGACATGGTATCAAAGCCAACTCCTAAAATTAGTTTTTGTGTAACTCCTAGTGTCAATTTCCTACCTATATTATGCTTGGTTTCCTGAAGCCTACTCCAGGCAGTGTCATATATGTTTTTTTTATATTTTATACATTTTTTAAAGTCTACACCCTCTGTCAAGAGACCTAGAGTGAATACTGAGCGCTGGTGTGTGAACACTGTCATATGCGTTTTTCAAATCTACATTTTATTAGACCTTGGATTTAACATTGAATCCTATTTGTTATAGTTTATACACATTTTCACTCTGTGTTGTCCATTAGGTCCATGTGGATCTTGGGTTGGCGAGGTTTAAGTCTGGTGGTATGTGGACTTAAGAACTCCGTGCTTTTTCACTGTTCAAATGAGGCAACATTCCCACCGCCTCGGTTAAGCATCCCCTCCTGCAGAGTATGTCTATGTTTAGTCTTATGAATTGAGGTGAACCAACATATTGAGTTGCAGCTAGAATGGCATTAAGGGCTTCTGTGGGATGAAAAGTGTCCCAGAAGACATAGTCTCCATGGTGGAAACACAATCTTGATGTGGTACTACAAGGGAACTCCACTCTCAAGTGTCCTAATCCACAGTAGCTCTCATTCACATATTTGAATCCATATGTAGATGGATTGTTAATTATTTCACTAAATATGATGTAGTGCATTATAAAACTGATTCTACAATTTTTCCAAGCCTTTGTTGAAATCTGAGATGATGTCATTGGTGTAACCAACGCAGCTTCCATTATCGATATTTTCTAAACTAATCATCAAAGGTGTGTAGCCTAAAGGTCCTAGATTCGATATTATAAATTTTCTCGCTCCCAATACATACATTTTCTTGAACTGAACTGCAAACCTTCTAAGGAGCAACTATTGATATTTAGTAACGCTATATCGACACTACTCTAGGTTAATACACTTTCGCTTCCCATTTTTATTACATTGAGCATTGACCATTGAATGTTATTGCTACATTTTTTAATATAACTATGGTATAATCTAGCATACCACAGTCCTCCGCCACTACATTTTTAACATAACTATGGTATAATCCAGCATACCACTGGTTTGTATTAAACATTCAACAGATTTTGCCAGCAGAAGGTTTTTTTTGTTATAGTATGCATTCAATCATATCTATTGTGGGAATAGTTCTCACTGGCAAGGAGAACTATCCTAAGTGGTCCCGGATGATAAAACACACCATCCTTTTCAATGAGTTGTGGAAAGGAGTGTGTATTGGAGATGGAGACAAAGAGTCAGAACAACTTACCTCAGACAAAGTGGTCGCCATTTGGGAGAAAAAGAATAGCAAAGCCTATGCAATAATTGTAGCATCTATAAGTGAAGATGTGAGTCACCATATTTCACCATTTTCAACTTCTTTTGAAGACTTACAAAAGCTTAGAGAACTCTATGACTCACATTCTTCACTTGAAGTTGTTCAACTCATGATTAAACTCTTCACCCTTGAATTGCAAGATAATGATCCTCTTGCTCTTGCATCCGAAGTAAAATCTATAATGCATAATATCAAAGCCACTAAGGTTGAATTGAATATTCCTCTTATCGCTTTTCTCAAGGAACTTTATCCTACTTACTCCAATTATCTTGATTCATTGCAAGCAAATGGAAATCTCAAAGATGTTATCTTTGACTCTCTTGTGACATAATTTGTTGAAAGAGAGGAAAGCTTTTGGAAAGAAGACAACCCCTGAATCTTCTGAAGAGGGTATGTGCCTTGATCATAAAGAAAATAATCTTGCTCAAGATTCTTCCAGAGGAAGAGGTGGTCGAAGAGGAAGAGGAAGATATTTTAGAGGTAGGGGGGTAGACACTCTCAAGGAGAAAATGCAGTTTTTTTTTTCTACGTTAAGACTAACCTAAGTACCCACGGGGGATTTGAACTGGTGACCTATCGCAAGGAGTGCCTTAAAAACACACCCATTCACCATCAATCCAAAGCCCCGTGAGCGAAAATGCAAAATTTTACTACATACGCTGCTAAAGAAATGGATCACATGATGCCTCTACATGCAAGCTACCATGGGAAAAAATTGAGCAGCAAAGAAACCAACAGAAAGGTAAAAATAATGACACAAACAAAGGTAAAGCACCTAAATCCGTTCACTATGTTGTGGCACAATGTAATATTGGAGTAAATGAAGATTTATTTAATGCTTCACTAGCTTCTTAGAAAGATGATTGGTTACTTGATTAAGGAGAAACTTGCCACATGACTCATAGAAAAGATTTTTTTGAAGAATTTACTGACAATGTTGATTGAGCAGTATACTTTGCAGACCAATAAAAAATCAGGCCATCAGGGCATGGCACAATCAGGCTTAAATTGTCTAGTCTTCTAGACTTTCTTCTGCATCATGTTCTATATCTCCCATAACTGAAGAGAAACTTATTGTCCTTGGTCCACTTCTGCTAGCAAGGTCACCCGATTCATATTTTTGATAGCAACCTTGAGGTGAGAAAAGCATCTGACCACTCACTTGTCATGAGGGGGATAGAAGAAGAAAGGCTTCTCAAGCTACAAGGTACCTCTACTCGTGCACAACATTTCTCATACAACTCTCATTATGAAGAAGGTACACATCCATCAAGTCTATTATGGCATGCTAGATTTTTACATTTGAACTATGAAAACCTCTACTTGTTGAAGAAAAATGGTATTGTTGGTTTGCCTACAATTCCTAGGAAATTTAAGCAATGTGATGCTTGCATTCTAGGAAAGCATAGCAAACAGTCTTTTCATGATTCACAGTCAAGAGAACATAGAAAACTTGAACTCATTCATTCAGATTTATGTGGTCCAATGCCTGTTCCTTCTGCAAATGGAAATAAATATATGATGACATTTATCGATGACTACACCAGAATGTCTTGGGTTTATTTATTGAAGAACAAATCTGATGCTTTTCAAACATTCAATAACTTTCATAAATGGATTGAAAATTATGCACAAACTCATATCGGGTCTATTCGCACTGATAATGGAAAAGAATACACATCAAATGAATTTAAAAACTATCTTCGCCAACATGGGATCAAACGTCAAACAACCGTGCCTTACAATCTCTAGCAGAATGGTGTAGCTGAAAGAATGAATAGGACAATCTTAAATATGGTACACTCCATGCTCTTCTTAAAAAATGTAAAAATAATGTTTTGGGCGGATGCTATTTTATGTGCTGTATCTATAAAGAATAGATGTCCATCTAATGCTATTAGAAACAAGACTCCATATGAAATGTGGTATGGGCACATTCCTTCGGTAAAGCATCTTAGCGTCTTTGGTTCCACCTGTTATGCCTTGATACCAAAGCTACACAGAAACAAACTTGGTGCAAGAAGTCATAAGTGTATCTTCCAGGGGTATTCAGACACCTCCAAAGCATACTGTCTTTATGATGAAGTCAATAAAAAGTTTGTTGTATCTACAGATGTAATTTTTCTTGAATCATCCAAAACTGACAATGTTGTTGAGTGACAACTTGATCGCTTAGATAGATTCGCAAATAAAAATTAATTTCAAGAATTTGATTATCAGATTCCAAATCTTGAAGGGGGAATTCCTATACTAGATCAACATGTGGAATCTTCTTCTGAGGAACTCTCTCCCCCGCATGAAACTCCAACAACGGATGATGCTTTAAGTGATGTGATTGATAGAGTTGGGAGACTCAATCTTGTTTCAGTCCCAACTCAATCAACGAAGCAACTTGGACCATCTGAGAAAGGTCCTCCAAAGTGGCTAATATAGAGGCTTTAAAGTGTTCATCCTAATGAGGTTGGAAAGATAGGAACTAGAAATTCAAACCGGCAAAATGGAGGTGACATAGATGAATCTAATTCACCTATTGATATGGATGTTTCTTATGATTGTGAATTAAATTTGTCTACATATTTTGAACCAAATTCCTTCAAAGAAGATGCTTCTCATGATGAATGGGAAGAAGCAATGCAAAAGCAGTATGATTCCCTCATAAACAATGGCACTTAGAAGCTGTTTGATCCTCCATTAGGAAGCAAACCAATTGGCTGCAAGTGGGTCTACAAGAACAAGTATAAAGTTGATGGCTCACTTGACAAGCACAAAGCTAGGATTGTGGAAAAAGTTTTTTCACATAAGGAAGGGGTTGATTATGAGGATGCCTTTGCCCCCACAGCAAAATGGAGTACCATCAGGACACTCTTTGCCTTAGCATCTCAGAATGGTTGGAAATTCCATCAAATGGATGTAAAAAATGCTTTCTTGAATGGAGATCTAAAAGAGAATGTTTTTATGTCCCAGCCTAAAGGATTTGCTACGAAAGGACATGAATATAAAGTATGCAAACTTGTGAAATCCTTGTATGGCCTCAAACAAGCACCATGAGCCTAGTGTGAAAAACTAATTGAGCATCTTCTGAAACTCAATTTTAAACATTATGATCTTGATGATGCAACTTTATTTGTCAAGAAAGTTGGAAAAACATTTGTATATCTTGTGGTATATGTAGATGATCTTTTGATGTCAGGGATCAATGAAAGCTACATTGCATCCATAAAGAAGGAATTGGGGAAAAATTTTGAATCGACTAATTTGGGCTATGTTCATTACTATCTTGGTATTGAAGTAACTCAACATCCGAAGTCCATATTTCTTTCTCAAAAGAAGTACATTGGAGATCTGTTGAACAGGTTTGGCATGACAAAATACAATCCTCTTACTACTCCAATGGAACAAAACTTAAAGCTCTCATTTATTGAAGGAAAAGAATTTGAGGATGCAACAAAGTATAGACAGCTTGTAGGAAGTCTCAACTACCTAACTGCTACCAGACCAGACATTTCGTTTGATGTTGGAATCCTCTCCAGGTTTATGCAAAAGCCTTGTGACGGACATTGGTCTACTACAAAAAGAGTTCTAAGGTACATGAAGGGAACTCAAGACTTTGGAATCAAGTATACATAGGTGGACGTCTTCAGCTTGATTGGATACATTGATTTAGACTTTGATGGAGACAGAGAAACTAGGGTATCTACTTCAGGATATACTATGAGTCTTGGATCAGGAACTTTCTCCTAGAGATCATGCAAACAATCAGTTCCAGCAGATTCCACAACAAAAGTAGAATACGTGGCAACAGCTGAGGAAACAAAAGAAATTTTTTGGCTCAGGAAAATTCTTGAAGATTTATAGGTAAAACAAGTACAATCAACTCCAGTCATGATTGACGATACCTCTGCAATAAAGTTGGCCAAGAATCCAAAGTTCCATGATCGAATGAAACACATCAATACTAAATATCATCTAATTCGACATCATGTTGAGGCCAAAACAATCCATCTCCGCCATTGTTCCACGAACGAGAAAATTTTAGACATCTTCACCAAAGCGCTTGGAAGAGAAAAGCTTGAAAGATTCAGAACGATGCTTGGACTCACGAACATCCCTTCAGATTAAGAGGGGGAATGTTGACACCTAATCATCAGGATTTGGTTAATAACTAAAATTGATGTAAATAAATAAAAGAGAATATGAATAGTCACCGAGAGATGAAATGAACAGTCTCTCCCTCATGTATATAATAAACACCAACCTAAATGAAATCAATGAATTGTTTTGAGGAGTTACTGCCTAGTCTGACAGTCATAGAAGAGTTTTATGGTTTCTTACTAGGTGTGTCAATTTTTTGTTTGAGGAATTTTGGAATCAAACAATGGCATCTATCCTAAATGATTCCCTTTGAATCACTTAAAATTGTTTTTCAAACAAAAGTTATGCAAAATTAAGAACAAAATACAGACGTTTTTCTTCCCTTTTAGGAGCTCAATATCAAAACTATTTTATCTCTGTAATTGTGGATTTCCAAGGTCTGGAATTACATCATGTATTAGACTTATGAGTCTTTTTTCAAACCCAACAAGTCAAACTGAGATTGGATTCTTCAAGAAAGAGTTATGCCCAAACTCCCACAATGAATAGATTATAGACTAGTTCAGTAGAGATAACTTGTAAAGAGTGTCACGTGTCATTGTTTTACCCTTCATCCCTAAACATGATACATTAAAACCTATAGTCTGTGCACTTTTAGTCATGTTTCAAAAAATTCAAATCTGATGCTTGAAGAGAATTTTATGACATGTTTCCCTAGGTCATTTATTTGAGATGGAATTCTAGAGCCTACAAAACCGCTAAATTCCTTGGCTTATATATCTGAAAATATAGCGAACCAAGATATGAAATTCATAAACAAAGTTCACCAATATTTTAGCTCCATGTGGTTGTAGCTTCAAATTTTGAAGCATCATAGAAAAACATTATAGCGAAAATTCCAAGGTGATGTGTTTGCTGAAGAGAAACCATAGAATCCAAAGTTTTGATACCATATATTATGCAACCAGCTCACAAAATAGAAGAAATTATAGATCAACGACTTAGTAATTAACCTTTTCAAGGGGTAAGCCTTCTTTACATTACATAAATGAATAATTAATATATGATGCAAATGGTAAAACCTCCTTGGTATATATAGGAGTCTAAGGGGTCAAAATATAATCAAATCCTACATAACAATAATAATATAAGGGTACAACAATAACAATAGTTGGTTTCTATGGGGCACAATAGTAACAACATGGGGGATATATGGGCACAATAATAACAATAGAATGCTACACTAAAAATAACAATAAGAGGAATACACTAGTATTATAGGGACCTAACATAGAACAATAGTGAATTGACTATGAATCCCACTCCCAAGGGAGGTTAGATATTTTTGAGTACTTCTTAGAAATGAAGGCAAGACACTGAGAATCTATGAAAAGAGGAGGGATCCCCATCTCACTATAAAATGGCTAATGATGGAGATTAAATGGAGGTCTTAATTGAATTCCCTTTTTGGGAAACTAATGGAGATACGAAAATGAAAAAAATAAACCTGTTTGCACTTCCTCACTTTCATGGAATAACTACATAAGACCTGAACAATTTCTTAATTGACATGTTGTTGTATGTAGGACCTAAAACTATACATTCATGAGTGAAAGATCAATATTTTTCCTTCCACATTCAACATCTCATCCTTGAGATGGATCGTGAATTTAGAAGGAAGTACGACCACTAGTTGATACCAAATGAATGAAGCTTCGAAAAACAAGTATCAAAGTTATTGTAGAGTAATATGTATAATAGATAGGATCTTATGAATAACCCTAGAGGATAACGAACCCATGAAATATTTATAGGATATATTTTAGCTAAGCTACAACATAGCTCACAACTACACTCTAGTTGAATATTCATTGAAATTTGTCTTTCTTAGAGGAGTAATAGAGGAACACATATACAAATTAAATCTCATTGCAAATGGAGATATTTTTCAATTGGACTATAAAAACATCAAGATAATATTCAAGAATTATTATAGGTCACCAGGAAAACAAGTATAAATGGTAAGGGTATGGAGAGCTCCTCTTCTCATTCTTCTCTACTTGCCAAAATGAAATAGGTAGATCAGTAGGACACGAAAATTGCTATCTTACACTAACTAGCTATACAAATGGATATTTTTGTATATCAAGAAGAAACATGAAAAGGAAAAGGGAAATAAATATATTTTGTGCTATATGGATTTTAATGTGTATTAAGAATGATTTCCTACTAAAAATTATAGAGGTATGTTCTATTTTTGAACAACTTGATCTAGCTAAGAAATATCTTGCCTTTCGAAGTTGAAAAATTTCATATCAAGGAATAGAGTGAAATGTGGAATTGGTTTGTTTCATGAACTGAAGAATAACATCAACACCGAGACCCTAATAGAAAGGTATGACCTATAATCCCCCTAAGTATATTGCATCATATTTATTCTCTGGTTTAAGGATACCTAGGCCCTACATATATTAAATGTCATGTTTAAATTTTGGAGAACCCTAGGATGGGAAGCAAGTGGGACCATCCAACGATATTTTAAATGCAAAATAACAATTCTCGCTCTCATTCCATGTTTATTATATATGAACTTCCCTTTCTCGGTAGTGTATTTTTCCACTTTGATAGCTCTTATTCAATGATATGTGCATGATATCCATATTTTGATAGGGGTGATCAATTATTTATGTGGTTGGTGAGTCAATATATTCAAATTTACAAGCATAGGATGTAAAGTTTGAAAACTATTTAGACCAAGTAGAAAGTCGTGTCAAACATTCTTAACATTATTTTTCATTTTTGGTGAGCTTCAGGTTAGAAGGTAATTAAATGAGGAATAAATTTAATTAAATAATTCTATAACAATTTTTTTTTTTAATTTTGTGAACATTGAGTGCAATGCCCTCTAATTCTCATAAATATTTTAGTAATAAAGGAAAAATTGAACATGGTATGAAACCCATTTTCAACATCTAGTTAAATCTATAATTATGCTCTTCTATCATGTGCCATTGATGCCTAATTGGTAAACATGAGAGGTTTTATAAAGGGTCCCCTTGAAAAAATATGGGGAATCTATGAAAATACATATAATATTTTAATTGGGAAATTATTATAGAATTATCATGCCATTGTGAATAAATTATATTTCTTCACTCTTGAGTTAACAATCATAAATGTTAGAGAAACATAAGTCAAAAAGTTAGGGAAAGTATGTGCTTGGAAACAATGGAGAAATCTAGTTAGTTGTAGATTACTTCATTATTAGTTACTACGATTGTATAATGTTGAGATTGTGCTATCTTATTTGGGATCCAAATCCTATTTATTAGGGATTTGTTCAAACCTCCAAATAGACATGTAATTCTATATATGTATGAGCTTCGTTGTTGATGAATAGATGTGTCTAGTGAGTAGGCACTCTCAGGTTGAGCTAGCCTCACCTAAGAACGGACCATTTCCTTCATAGTTTTTTCATCTTTAATTTTTCACTTGGTATGAGAGTGTGTGTGGTATAGTTTTGACTATGTGGCCCTTTTAAGTTGTGCATTGTTGGAACATTTGAGAATTGTTTCATATGTGTTGAACGTTGTGTGCAAGTGTTGTTGATATTTTGGTGTCGAATTATGAAATATTCGAGGGAGTCATTTTCTAAGTCATGAAGTTTGTGTCTACTCAGTGGTTGCTAAGTGCACCTAACGAAGATAAGCCATGGGAGGAGGAGAAAGTCATTGCCTCAAGAGACCTAGTGACTGAGGAAGCATCATTCTGGTGACTTATATACTATGTGATTTTTTGTGAAATGATTTTAAGCTTGGTTACCTCTCCATCTTCTGGTACATATATCGTGTGGTCGACAATATTGTGATTTGATCTGTGGGTGTGTTCGATAATATAGTGGTTCCATCTGTTGCCAGCCTTTGTTGATTCCTGCCTTCACCGGAGGCTGACAGACTCGTGTCCTTTTTTTCATTCATAGAAGGTCGCAAGGCTCTGAATATAAAACTTTTGGTTGAGTAGTCGTTGTTTCTATTGGAATGCATGTAGGTCAATATTCAACTACAACTTGTGGAGATTGTGCATTTTTTAGAGATTGATTTTGTTTTTGACCTATAACAGCATGTCGTGAGGCCAGAACTAAGTTGGAAGAGTGTTGTTTGACTATTGTTGGAGCGTGGAGCATTTGGTGATCATGTCTTGTATGAAGTGATATCCATCAAATATTTGTATAGTGCACAAGTGAAGTTGGTGGGACAAGCCGTAGGCCGACTTGTGTAAAGTCACATGTTGTTGTTGTGAGCTAAGAGGAGTTTCAAGCTTGGTTTGGTTGATTGGCATGGATTACAAGTAGCTGATTGAATGGATAGTCTATGTGTGAAGTTGATTATTGTATCATTAGCTTTGTTTCGTTGTTGTTGTCCACATACCATGATATATTGTCTATTCTGGGCTGGAAATTAAGTCTGGGTAGGTGGTTAACCAATCAAGGGTATGTTGTTTGTGATCCATTTTTGTGATGGAAATTTCTTTTCTAAAGATGAATTGCAAGTTATATTTGAGAAGAAGTTGATTGATAAATTTGTGTTTTCTTTAGAAGAGGTTAATGATCTTCCCATCACAATAGAAGCAACAAAAAATCATAATGCGAGTCTTATCTGAATAACAAAAGCAGAAGACCATGAAGAAAAAATCATAGTAGTAGTTGAGGAAACAAGCCAGCTTAAATTTTTTGAAATAGATTATGATGCACAAATAAAACTTATTGAGGAATTTCTTGAAAATTGATTGGAACAAATTATTTAAGGTCTAAAAGAAGCATCTGTAGTTACATGGTGTAGGCTATTGAAAATGAGAAAAATGGTGAATCAATGAATTATTCATTTGATATAAAAATGAAAATAATGGTGGACACATTTGAAGTTGTTCATGATATTTTGATGCATTGGATCCTAGAGGAAACCAAATATTATTATGAACTGAGGAGGCAACATTCAAGTGAACAAGAAATAGATGACTTTAAAGTGAATCAATCCACTTATGAATCTAATGAAGAATTTGTAAGCATTGAAGACAAAATTATATGTGAGGAACCTAATGAAGAATTGAAAACAATAAGAAGAAGACCACAACCCATTTGTATCATGAAGTTAAAGAGAAACAAACTAAGGAAGACGCATTATTACTATTTAACATCAATAAAGGTCAAAATGAAATTGTTAAGGTCAAATTGGAAGCCTGGCTAAGAATTGGAACAAGAAGAATTATTTTTTTGAAATCCATTTCTCCACTAAGGGGGAGACATGGAAATAATGGAGAAATATAGTTAATTCTAGATTAATTCATTATTAGTCACTTGTTGTAGAACAATGATATTGTGCTATATTATTTAGGATCTGAATATTATTTATTAGGGAGTTGTTCAAACTCTCCAACAGACATGTAATCCTATATATGTATGAGATTTCTTGCTGATGAATATATGTGGCCTAAGAGCAGGCACTCTCAAGTTTAGATAGCCTCACCTGAGAGTTTACCATTACTTTCATATTTTTATTAATCTTTAATTTTTAAATTGGTATAGATAGTCTCACCTGAGAGATGACCATTTATTTCATATTTTGTCCATCTTTAATTTTTAAATTGGTATAGATAGGCTCACCTCAAAGATGAAAATTTCTTTCATAGTTTATCCATATTTCATTTTTTCTATGAAAGTTACTAGAATTCAATATCGATTATTTTTAGGCATTGATGGGAGAAAGTTCCATTATTTAACAATTAGCAATGCAATATACCATGTCATGTTGTATCAATCAATCAAGTTCAAACAATACATTATGTTGTTGCTTTTCCCATATTTATGCAATTCCTTAGATAAATAAATCTTAAAAGAAAAGAGATCTACATAACACCCAAATAAATTAAATGTATTTTCATTTCTATATAATGTGTATTTTCTATTATAATGTTTGTCAATCAATAAATTCACTTAGGAATCTATAGTTTAGCTACCAACTTACTAGGGGGATTTTACATGTTATCCCTTATTCCCATGAAACAACTTTACTATTTCATTTCCCAATAGCTATAAGAGAAATCAAATATATCTTCGAACTCAAGAGTTGGCACATATGCTAAGGTATATCTAGTTCACTTTTGTTCACTTCAAGAGTCAAAATATAGGAGTTGTTGAAATTCCTAGTTCCTAAAACAAAGACCTAAATTCTTAATATTTAAAGAGAAACATAACCCTTCAATGAATGGGTGAGTGGTGATTTGAGGGGTTTAAGGGGTTATGTTCATGATTGTTCCATATAAAATGAATTCAAGGCTTAGCCTCAAGGGGTTCGAATTAGACTTGGATCACTTTTTCAATTGCTATTTAAAATTAAGTCAAGGCTTAGCCTCAAAGGGATCGAATTAGTCTTGGATCACTTTGTCAATTGATATTTTTCTTAGATACTTTGAGGAGCTTGGAGAATACTCCACTACTGTATTGTGTTTTGATGAATAAATGAATGAGTTATATTTACCTGATTACTATTTTTCTTTAAGGTTCCTTGTGCTACTTGTGTACAATCCACTCAAGAGGGAACAACAACCCTTTTTTACATTTTTTTATGTCTTTCAATTTCTCGATTAGTATTTTGGTATTTTGAAATAGATGGCATGCTTAGAATATGATTTTGTTGGTGAAAATTAATTCGACCATGTATATTATAAATTAGTTATAGTCCTATACGACATTGTTTGGATCTTAATACAAGCATTATTTATCATGTTTTGGTTATCATAGGTCATGTTCCATTATTTTAAGGAATAATAGAAAACTATGTGCATTTTTGGGAAATCTTCCTAAAGTCCTATAGGGTTTCCCATAGGAATGTTATGATTCTTGTAGAACATCATTTCAATTTATTTATTTTTTTCACTTAATGGTTCATACCTTTCACATGTTACACTGACGTTATCAGGGTATGAGACTTTATAAGGGTTTAGTATCTTAGTTAGAATTAAAAAAAAAATTGCAGTAGTTTAATTTCAATTTATCAATACTATGTTTTATGCAATAGTTCGATTACTATGTTTTAGTCTTCTCTATGTAATAGAGTCAACAAGAATATTTTTATGTCTTTTCAAAATATTTATTTAAGAATTTAAGTGATTCTTTACATATTTTCAATTGATTTATAGCATTCTTCACATAGTTTGGCTTTCATATTTCATGTTAACAGTCATACACTAATTTTCATAATGGTTCCACTTACGAAAGTAGTTAAAGTAAGACCTAGGATATCTTAAGCTCCAATAAATAGGTAGGTAGATAAAGGAGTAGATAGATACATGAGAAAATTGGTATGTTTGTTCTATATATACAATGCACAAAGCCTCAAAATTTTGTATGAGTCCTACCTTGATAATTAAAGTTGTAATCTCACGAAGCGTAGAATTCCTATTATTGTTCCAAGCCCCACCACCTTTTGGCACCATTTCCAAGTACGTGATAAAATTTCACATTTCATTTACTATTCTCATTGAAAAAAGGGAAAACGGGTAAGGGATGAACTAAGAATATTTTTTCCCAAAATCCCCACGATCAAACTAAGACTAGACAGTCAACAATGTTTTGCAACCAATTCACAATAAAAAGAAAAGATACATTGATGACTTAGAAATTAGCCTCTTCAAGCGGAAACATCATTTACATTACATAAATGAACAATTCTTGGATGATACAAATGATAAGAACTCCATCGTATATGTAGGAGTCTAAGGAATCACAATATAATCATATCCTACATAACAATAATAATATAATGGTACAACAATAACAAGAACAGGCTTTCATGGGGCACAATAATAAAAACATGGGGGGATACATGGGATTAACAATAACAATAGGGAGATACAATAAAAATCACAATAAGGGCAACACACTAGTATTATAGGGACCTAACATGCCTCTCTCCTTCAAAACAGTGTTGTCCTCAATGCTTGAGTAGTTCCATATGCTTTTGTATAAATTATCATCCTCCCGTGTGGAATATTTAGAAGGTAATTTCTTCCACTTACCGAGATACTCCGAAATTAATTGATTTAGTGGTTGTCGGGTTCTTGTTTCCATGATTTCTTCAGGCCGGAATATGATTTTTTCTTCTTCAACAAGTTTTGGCAAGATTGTTTGAACTGGAGCTTGTCACCAATAACCTTCTTTAAGCGTGAAACATGGAAAATTGGGTGTACTTGGGAAGATATAGGCAAGTCCAATTTGTATTCCACAGTACCAATATTTTGCAACAGCTTGTAAGGACCATAGTACTTGGGTGATAATTTATTATCCTAGCTTATTTGAGGGACATTTGTTTCTATGGTTGTAGCCGTAAAAATACCTAGTTTCCTACATCAAATCTTCTTTCACTTGGATGATGATCTACCTTTTCTTTCATTTGATTCTATGAAAGAGTGAGGTTATCCTTTAAGAGTTGAAGAACTTGTTGTTTATTCTTGATATTATCTTCCACTGCTTGAACCTTAATATTTTCTCTTAAAGATGATGTGATTTATGGTGGATGACATCCATAAAGTGCCATAAATTGGGTCATTTTTGTTGCAGTATGGAAGGAAGTGTTATACCACCTTTTAGCTAGAGATAACCACTTCACCCACTGTGATTTTTTATCAAATACAAAGCAACAAAGGTATCCTTTCCAAACAAATTTCAAGAAAAGTTCTTGAAGAATAGAATCTATCATTCCCAAAGATTGTAGCCATTAGACTCCTAGAAAAACATCAACATGACCCATTAGTATGGAAAACATTGGACTATTCAATACATATTTCCCCCTGTTTAGCTTGATATTATGGCACTTTCCAGATCAATTTATAGTTCCTCCATTTTCAAACATCACTTGGCACTCTACCGATGGATATAGGAATCAATTCAATTCCTCGGCTACCTTACAATGAATAAAATTATGGATACTACCCTAATCAATCAACACTATTACCTTTTTTTCTTGATATATACTTCTATTTTGAGAGTTTGAGGAGTGGTAATTCCTGCCAATCCATTACAAGATATGGTTGGATTCATTTCTTATTTCTTTGAGGTTTCTTCCTGGTGTATATACTCCTCTTTTGATGTTTGTTGTTCCTTTTCTTACTCCTCTTCACAGTATTTGTAGAATAATTTATTCTGAGCACACTTATAACCTTTAGTGTATTGGTTATTACAACTGTAACAAATCCATTTTATTCTTTTCTCCTCCAATTTGTGTTGCATCAACCTTTTAGGTTGTGGAAGGCCAGAAGTAGCAAAACTTCCATCTTTATAGTTGTGAGTGGTAGACTTACTTGTTGCCATAATTTTTCTTTCAACTTTTCTTGCCGCCCTAAATGCCTTCTTCAATGAATAAAATTACCAAAGGAGAACCTCATGTTGGATGGTATCCTTTAATGTCTCTATGATGACATCAATATTATACTCCTCTGGAATATCAGTTACCTGATATTCAATTTTTGGAAATCCTCAATGTGCTCTACCATTGAACCCTTTTGTTTGAGATTTATGAATTGGATAAAGAAGTTGTTGTTGTTTGTGACCTCATAATGTGCTATAATTACCAAGTAGAAAGTGGTTTATGAGAACAAATCCATCGGTACCATAGAAAATGATTGGGTTCTAAATATAAATATGCAATATGTACCTTCTTTTAGGGTTTCACATCATGTAGATAAAAATATTGCTCCATTTGTAGTATCCATATTACTAGATCATAGTCATCAAACTTCCTCATATCGATCTCTAGAATGTGGTTGGTCTCCAACCCAAAGTTATAGTCTCTAAAATCAAGATTATCATTCTTTCTGTTCTCATCCTCAGTTTCATGAAATACCTTGTTGCCATTACGAATCATTTCTTGTAGAAACTTTGTCAAACCTTAATTTAAACCTTCCATTTTTACTTTTAAACCATCCTTCAAGCCTTCCATGTCCCTCTTTTTTAGTGTAAACCATCCATGTTAACATTCATGATCACTTACAATTCATTTTGTGTTACTATTTGTGAGAGTGAAATTTGTTGCACTTGATCTCGTAATTTGGATATATCATGTTGCATTTCTTCCTCTTCTTCATGGGTCATAGAAGAGATTTTTGGTTGCATACTAGGTGTGTAAATTTTTTTTGATGGATTTTGGAATCAAACAATGATATCTATGCTTCAATATCCCCTTTGAATCAGTTCAAACTGATTTTTCAAGAAAAAGTTATGCAAAATTTAAAAAAATACACACATTTTCTTCCTTTTTAGGAGCCCGATATCAAAACTATTTTATCTCTATAATTTCGGATCTCCAAGGTCTCAAATTACATCATTGAGTAGCACTATGAGTATTATTTTAAACCCCACAATTCAAACTAAGAATGGATTCTTCAAGAAAGCATTACGCCCAAACTCTCAGGATGAACAAATTATAGACTAGTTCAATAGATATAACATGTACGGAGTGCCACGTGTCACTGTTTTACCCTTCTTCCCTAAACATGATACATGTTAACCTACAATTCGTGCACTTTTAGTCAATTTTTAAAAAATTAAAATATGATGATTGAAGAGAATGTTATGACATGTTTCCCTAGCTCATTTGTTTGAGACAGAATTCTGTATCCTGTAAAACCCCTAATTTCCTCGGCTCATATATATGAAAATGTAGTGAAACAAGATATTAAATTCATACACAAAGTTCACCAATGCTTTAGTTCCATGTGGTTGTAGCTTTTGAAGCCTCGTAGAAAAAACATTATAGCAAAAATTCCAAGATGATGTGTTTAATGAAGAGAAACCATAGAATCCAAAGTTTTGATAACAAATATTATGCAACTAGCTCAAAAAATAGAAGAAAAGATAGATCAACAATTTATTAATCAGCCTCTTCGTGGGGTAAACCTTATTTGCATCACATAAATGATTAATTATTATATGATACAAATGATAAAACCTCCTTGGTATATATAGGAGTCTAAGGGGTCACAATATAATAAGAGCCTACATAACAATAATAATATAAGGGTACAACAATAACAATAGTCGGTTTCTATGGGGTGCAACAGTAACAACATGGGGGATATATGGGCACAATAATAACAATAGCGGGCTACATTAAAAAAAACAATAAGAGGATTACACTAGTATTATAGGGACCTAACATACAACAATAGTGAATTGATTATGAATCTGCCTCCCAAGGGAGGTTATATATTTTTGAGTACTTCTTAGAAACGAAGGCAAGAGACTGAGAATCTATGAAAAGAGGAAGGATTCCCATCTCAATATAAAATGGCTCTTGATGGAGATTAAATGGAGGTCTTAATTGAATTCCCTTTTTGGGAAACTAATGGAGATATGAAAATGAGAAACATAAACCTGTTTTCACTTCCTCACTATTATGGAATAACTACGTAAGACCTGAACAATTTCTTAATTGACATTGTTGTTGTATGTAGGACCTAAAAATATACATTCATGAGTGAAATATCAATATTTTTCCTTCCTCATTGAACAACTCATCCTTGAGATGGATTGTGAGTTTAGAAGGAAGTATCAGCAGAGGTTGGGACCAAGTGAATCAAGCTTCCAAAAACAAGTATCAAAATTGTTGTAGAGTAGTAGGTATAATAGATTAGATCTTATGAATAACCAAAGTGGATAATAACCCATGGAATATTTATAGGAGAGATTTCAGCTAAGCTACAACAGAGCTCACAACTACACTTTAGATGAAGAGTCATTGAAAATTGTCTTGCTTAGAGGAGTAAGAGGGAACTCATATACAAATTATATCTCATTGCAAATGGAGATATTTTTCAATTACACCATAAAACATCGAGATAATATTAAATAATTATTATAGGTCACTAGGAAAACAAGTATAAATAATAATGGTATCGTGATCTCATCTTCTCATTCTTCTCTACTTCCGAAAATGAAATAGGAATATTGTTAGGACATGAAAATGGCTATCTTACACTAACTAGCTATACAAATGGATATTGTATAGATCAAGAAGAAACATGAAAACAAAAAAGGAAGTAAATATATTTTGTCCTATATGGATTGAAATGTGTATTAAGAATGAGTTCCTAATCGACAATATAATGGTATGTGCTCTTTTTGAACAATGTGATATAGCTAAAAAATGTCTTGCCTTTCCAAGTTTAAAATATTTCATTTCAAGGAATATATTGAAAAGTGGAATTTGTGTGTTTCATCAACTAAAGAATAACATCAACACAAAGACCCTAATAGAAAGGTATGATCTTTAATCCCCCTAAGTATTTCTTTCGATATAATGCACAAATCATCCTCATCCTTGACATCAGCCTAACCCACCTCCTTGGACTGTTAAACCATTTGAAAATCCAAAATAACATGTTCGTCCTTCCTATAAACCATTTGAAAATCAAAATCTTGTACACAATTTTCAACACACTTATCCTCCACAAGCGTAGAGACCCCCAAATCCTCAGCAGCTATTTTTAATGCCTCCTCCTTCTCCCCCTCAACAAAAAAAAATATTGTCAAAAAATTTCTCCTCCAAACTATCCCCAACTCCATGCTCATTATACTCCCAATTTCAATCAAAAATAACTTTAACCTATACATAATTATGAGTATATGTACCATACCTACTCCTTACATGCTCATGAAATCAACCTTATATTAGGAAATCTACTATAGGATCCTCACATCCCCAATCCCATATAAGACTTAAAATATGAAAAAGAGCATACACTCTTTCATAAACCTAGCCTTAGACAAGATCCACCTTATCCTAGAAGATTGAATATTAAGAAAACCAATAGATCTGATGACGATTAACTCTTAGGAGAACTCAAGTGATTATGGGTTGAGATACCCATCCTCCAAGCCATCAAGAATGTTCCTACTCATAATAAGTACATCAAGGAGAATCTATAAAGAGGCATGGGAGGAAGGAAAATGATACACCTAAAATAAATTTCATAGGATAACTAGTAGATCTCATGATTGGCAGGCTATTTGTTCTTAGGGATTTGGATCCTTGCATCCCAATAGTGGATATACATAGAAACAATAACTTTATCAAAAATACCTTCATAGATTTAGGGGAATAATAAATGTCATGACTAAGGAAATAGTCTTGATACTAGTCACCAAGTACCATTAAGACATACCTCTACTATACCTCACCTTATAGATAAAACAATAATACATGCTAAGGGGATGCTATAAGACATAATATTCTCCATTAGTCATTCGAAGTATCCCACTAGTTTCTTAGTTATTCAACTGAAGTCTAGATTCAATGGAAATCCTCTCATCTTGGGAAGGACATGGCTAGAAATAATAAATGTATACATCAATTGTAGACTAGGAAACATGTTTATGACTAATGTTCATTCCTAAAAACAACTTAATCAGTACCCCCTGCTCAGTCATTGGTGGAACGATATTTTCTAATGTGGGTAGAAGAAGATGAAAAGGACCTTACACAAACCTTTGTTTTCCCCATTTGCACCATTTAGGAGTTATTGAAGATACCTTCATCTTTAATTTTCTATAAATTCAATATCTTTCTATTGTGCAGATAGATGAAAAAGATAATGAATGACCCTAAAACTTTTGTTGTTCAAGGAATATTATGGGAAAAAACATTCATAAATAAAATCAATAACCCTATTATCAAAAAAAAAAAAATATCACCCTCTAAAACCTTGAAAATCAATGTTAACCATATTATTGATCAAAAGAAAAAATTGTTGGCCATCCTAAAGAAACACACTCCATCCTTTGCATGGGACTTTAAGGTTATGCAATTAACCCATCCTTCCATCTACGCCCACCATATATATACAAAGGAGGACTACAAGCCCATTAATGTCCTAAAAGGATTGATAATCCTTCATTGAAAGCCATTGTAAAAAGAAGTGAAAAAAACTCATAGATACTAGATTTGTCTATGTAATTTATCATAATGATTGGGTTTCACCATTAGTTATTGTCCTAAATAAAAATGGAAAATTGAGATTATGTGTAGACTATAGGGAGCTTAATAAAGCCACTAGGAAATACCATTTCCCTTTGCCTTTATTTGATCATGTCCTAAATGTCTTATTAGAAAAGTATTATTTCTCATTTCTATATGGATTAAATCATGATATAATTAGGCACAAATTAGTCCTAGATATCATCATAAAATTAACCTTACCTACCTTGGGGGTACCATTTCCTACAAGGTCCTTACCTTTGGCCTATACAGTGCTCCATAAAATGTCCAAAGAGATGCACTAATCATCTTTTCTAACTCTGCCCATGAATCTATGGAGATACATATGGATAACTTCACACACTATGGTGACTACTTATAGGAGGCCTTGACTAATCTTGAATTTTTTTTCCAAATGTTCAGAAGAAATGAACCTCTCCCTTAGCCATGAAAAAATACAGTATCCTTTTCAGTGATGGGGTTTTTTTAGGACATCATTTATCTTTTAAAGGGGTCAAGTTATAACAAACCAAGGTACATGTTGACGAGAATTAATTACCTATCATTTAATTGTCAACCCAAGAATTTCATAATACTTGCAAAGCATGCATGCACTATATATGCTATAGATTAACTTCCAATTTAGATCAACCTAACTACTAAAACAAATAACGAAAAACCAAATTCACATATTCTAATTCAACAATCAATTCAAAGGAAATTATAGTACAATATTTGGAATTGAAATCTTAATCTATCACACTTGCAGGAATTGAAATCTTAATCTACCACACATGTAGGAATTGAAATCTTAATCTACCACTGTTGCAGAAATTGAAAAGCACACCACTCTTTCAAAAATGAAATTTCATGAAATGAAATCTACTCTAAGGGATCATGTGTGCATTATCAGATCGGGATCCTATGAAATGAATAATCAAAACCACATGATATGAAATGAAAGCAAAAGAAATGATTCTTAACCTCTAGATATGAAAGAAAATAAAAAAAATCACTCTTAACCTCTCAAATAGGAAAAGATATTAAAGAAATAAATCTTAATATATGAAAAACAATAAATATCAATCTATGAAAAACAATAAATCTCACACATTATAGATGGCCAATCGAAAATCATGAGGGATGGAAAGGTGAGAGGCTCCAAATACAAGAATAACCAAATCAAAGTGAACACGACACATGAGTATGGTGCCAAATCCAAATTCTATATTCAAAATAAGAGAATTTCCCCAACTTTTCACATCTCCGTGATAGGAGAAAACTTCCCCTATTTATACAAAAATATGAGAAGCTACCTTATTAATGGGAGTCCATGAAACTCTCCCTATATCTCTAAAGTTACAATCAAAATAGGAAATGATAAGACACATGTCTTCTTAGAGTTTCAATACAAATAGGAAATGAGACACATATCCTTATGATCCCATGATCTTCTTTGCTCAAATTCGAATTTGGTTTTGGGAGGCAACATAAGGGTCTTTTAGAAGCTTCCTTTTGACCTACACGTCAACAATCTCATCATAAGCATATGAATATTATTTTCTAATTTGTAACCATAAATTCACTTAAAAATGCTAATAATTAACAAAGTTTGGGAAAACATAAATGTGACCCAATAATGATAATGGTCAGGTAAATGTAATGAAATAGAGGTGGAGTGAAGGTGCCAATATGGAAATATAAGTGAAAATATAATTGAAGTGAACAACAATTTCAAGGCCCAAGATACCCCCCAAATAAAGCTATTGCATGTCCTTATGCAATATATTACATTAATTCTTTTTGATCCTTCAGCTTTGCTTTAACTTTGCATAATATCATTTGATAACTTCATACTTCTGTAAAATCTTTTAGTTGAACTGCAACATGGTTGGTTCTTGTGTTACAACCATATTTTGTTGTTGTATTCATTTTTTATCTTTGAACTTTGCATAATGATAATTTCATTATTTTTGCAAACTATATCTTTATTGGATTGCATCATAGTTGGTTCTTATGTGCGAACCATGATTGTGTTTATATTCAAGTATCCTTTTAGTACTTTTGACAAGCGTTTGTATGCTCATAAAAATAATGTAATAGTTAATATCTTTTGAAAGTATGTGAGATTTTGAATGTGATATGAATATGGAAAAATATGAATATGAATTTATCCCCCCAAACAGATAATATTGGCAATTTTATAAGACGAGGAAGAGAAATGTTTTTTTCCAAAAATTATAATTTTGGCTTTTCAAGGAATTTTATGATAAAAAGTTAGAAAATGACATATCTTAACTTATTCTTTAGAAATGGATGAGTTGCATGTGTGGTGGCTGCAAAATTATAATCATAATCTTCTTCAAGTGGTTGGACAAGTCATGGAGAAAAGAGTTAAGACGACTTTTTATGTGTTTCTATTAAAACTTGCTGAATTTGCTGCGGAATAGTTTTGATTCTACTATTGCCATCTGATTCTGCGGTTGTTATTTGATTCTGAATTTGTCATTTGATTCTACAATTGTCGTCCGATTCTGCAGCTGCTATCTGGTTCTGTAGTTGCATATCTTATACATTTGCTCCAAAATGTTGAAAATGATAGTCTTCATGTCTTCAAAACTCATTGGCACAATTCATGTTATGTGAATAGATGTTATGATGTCGAACATAGCAGGAAATTGTTGACTTAGTGACCATTAATGGATGCCACTAGTTAACATGAGAACTCTCACCATTGATGACAATGAGAGTCAAGATGTCCAAACACATTTTGCTAAGTATGAATAATTTTGTTGTTGTCGAGTACCTAGAAGATCTGATGAACAAGAGACATTGATGTATTCCCATTGTTCGATAGCATGAGGACTTGCCATTAAGGCATGTAAGCCTCCAGGTGTTTTTGCAAGGATTTTAGACTCAAAGGACTATGGACTCAATAATTTGCATTGAAGCAGGGTTCATTTGTGAAATGAAAAGGATAGCAAAAGGGAAATTAAAATGGAAGATGACCATGGGAAATAAGCATGAAAGTAAGCTTCTTGATTTTATTTGTTGAGTAGATGGAAAGTGTTTGTGAATAAAGGAAAATGAACAACTAACTCTTGCTGGGAAAAATGATTGTGGCTTTCTTTGAATTGCTTGGTTGGATTTATAATTCAAAAGGGAGGAAAGGTAATGGTTTTGATGGATATGGAGATGGACTTGTTCTTATATTTCTCATGGAATCGGTCCTTTGAAGACCAATTGTGTGCATAATTAGTTTTCTTCAATGATCATTTGATCATCCTAAACCTGCAAAAAAACTTGACATAAAGAACATAAGTGTGTTCAAAAGAAAGAAATGATCATTTTCTTTGTAATTCTTACACAAAATGTCAAATGGAACAGACTATGGAAAATCAAAAGTGTTATATTTAGTCGAATTCATGATATTGATAACAATCCATTTTTAAGAAATAACCATGAAAATTAAATTAACTCCCTATTGTCAGATGACTTCATGCACTATGCTCAGTAAAACGATTGGCATCACAAAGTTTCGTTGTGTCTTGCAAGTTAAAACTTCATAAAAAAATACATGGCAACAATATTAATGCCAAATGTTCAAAAATAATTTAAATAATTATCTAATTGTTTCGTAAGCCATTATTGAACATCCCAAAAGAACTAGAGAACTGAGGTAGATTGTTCAATTGTCTATGTGTAATCTCGAATATATAAGTTGGCACAAGAGTAATACCTAATCTGATTCCAAATCCATCAAGTAGAAATGCCAATACCATTAAGAGTATAATTGTATCACACAAGTGAAAGTCAAGATCAACAAACATGCTGAAAAACTATTCACTTTGCATATATAAAAATCATTTTTTTCTTTTCATGCAGATAACAAAATAGGGCTCTAAAGAACCGCAAAATTCTTTCAATTGGTTGCAAAATCCAGAAGATGGTTTCTATTTACCTAATTGCCATATTCCAGAAAAAACCCACGTCTTGGATTTTGCTAATTCACCTTGTTTTATTCAGAAAACATATTTTAAAATTGGATTTTTGATTTGTAGGTTTGGCACAAGTCGTGTTAATGTATCAAACACAGCTATAAATTCACTAATTGTATATTCATGTTTCATATCATTCAAAACAGAATCACTCTATGACTGCACTGGCACGTGACAAAACGAGTATACAAATGGGTGAAGCATTAAGTTAGCAATTTCTTCCAAGTGTTCAAATATTGTAAGAAGGGTAAATCTGTTGAAATTTTGCGGAAGAGAAAGAGTCATTGTTTGATTAGAAGTCTTAGTGAATTAAATGTGTTATTTCCAGCAAAACCTGCGCATAAAAAGAAAAGAATATGTTTTCCTCACATAGTCACCAAACAGGGTCTAGGAGAATTATGAATTTTTCATGAACGGTTAGGAATACTAGGAAACGGTTTCTGGGTTTTTAAACTAATATCATTTGGAAAAAACCCATATCCCAGTCTTTTCTGATTTTCCTTGGTTGGCTCAGAAAATTCGTTTTAAAATTGGGTGTCAAGACTGGTGCAATTTCTTGCAATGGTGATCTGGCAATAAAATTGTAGTAAGTTATTCTTAATGGTCATTTTTGTGTTTTAATGACCGTGAAACAAAAGAAGAGATGCAAGGCATATTTACAACCAAAATATACCTTGGTGCAATAATAAGAACATTAACCACACTATTCGAGTGTGCTTGTGTGTCTGTGCTCTTAATAGGCAACATAAAACACGTCAATCAAGTTTTGCAATGCTAACAAGTGGAGACAGTGTGCGTAACATCATGTATAACATGGTAGCACTGAATATTGCATTAAGGGAGATTAGAATTAGAGTGGGTAGCATTGAAGAGATTTTCATTATATAATCCAACATTTTATCATTTAAAAAACGCTGACAGTTTTGTGTAGGATACATGGTTTTTATTTTTCATTTTTTTTTTGTTGCAGGCTAAACCTAAGCAGCTAAGAACACATCAAATTTGACACTGAAATGTGCTACATATACAAAGGGTTTTATTAACGAGTGCATAATCATACGACAAATGGTTTATAAATTTTTTACCTTTGTTTTTATGCATTTCAATAATAACGTTGGATTTTATTTTGTAATGCACGCCTTTTTTTTCCTTTTATTATTTGTGTTGTTTTATCTTATATGTTTTTTTTGGTATTGTTTTGCTTTTAGATTTTTTATTTATTATTTTATTTATTTTTTATATGATTTTGTTTTTAAAATTTATTATATGTTACATTTTTTTAATTAACTATTTACATATATATTTCATTTAAACAAAACAATTTATTAATAAAGAAAATGCATTTGATGTTTTTTTTTTTTTAGTTTATTGAAAAATCAAATTGAATTAAATCAAATCATGAAAACAAAAATTAGCTGCAGAATTGCATTCTGTGTAGCTAAATAATTTTTATGATATACTAACAAAACAATTTTTTTTTTCTGATCCTCCAGGTCACACGAAGTGCAGAAAGAGAGCATACTTGAGATTTATTTTTATGTTTGTTTTGTTAGCATAGTCAAGATTTTATCAATCCTTTTCTTTTTATTTTTCCTATCTATCCAGAAACTAATTTTTTTTTTTAAGTATATTCATGCTTCCAATGAAGCTATTTACGGATTAGAATTTTTTGAAATGCTCATATCCAAACTTGGAAAATGTACCTAATTGTTTGTAAGGATATGCGAAATCAACTTGACCTTTCAATTTGTCGCAAGAATCTCTTGAAGAATTGATGAATATTGTGGCGTAACCACTTTTTGATACCATTCCTCAATGTAGTCTTTGGGTTGCATTCTAGAACCTTTGTCCATAAATGGTTAGTAAAAACAAAAACTAATAAAATACACTCTAAATGAAAGCTAGATTCTATGCACACTTCCCCAACAAAAGTGCCAAAATGTTGAGGAAAATTAATTACCTATCATTTAATTGTCAACCCGGGGGTTTCGTAAAACTTTCGAAGCATGCGTGCACTATATATGCTAGAAATTAACTTCCATTTTAGATCAATCTAACTATTAAACCAAATAACGACAAACCAAATTCACCTATTCTAATTCAACATTCAATTCAAAGGACATTATAGTACAATGTTTGGAATTGAAATCTTAATCTACCACACTTGCGGGAATTGAAAAGCACGCCTCTTTCAAAAATGAAATTTCATGAAATGAAATCTACTCTAAGGGATCATGTGTGCATTATCAAATCTGGATCCTATGAAATGAATAATCAAAGCCACATGATATGAAATGAATGCAAAAACAATAATTCTTAACCTCTAGGTATGAAAGCAAATAAAAACAATCACTCTTAACCTCTCACACAGGAAAATATATGAAATAAATAAATCTTAATCTATGAAAAACAATAAATCTCACACATTATAAATGGACAATCCAAAATCATGAGGGATGGAAAGTTGAGAGGCTCCAAATAAAAGCATAACCAAATCACGATGAACATCACTCATGAGTATGGTGCCAAATCCAAATTATATATTCAAAACAAGAGCATTTCCCCGACGTTTCACATCTCCATGATAGGAGAAAACTTCCCCAATTTATACAAAAATATGAGAAGCTACCTTATTAATGAGAGTCCATGACTTTCTCCCTATATCCCTAAAGTTACAATTAAAATAGGAAATTATAAGACACATGTCTTCTTAGAGTTTCAATACAAATACGAAATGAAACACGTATCCTTATGATCCCATGACCTTCTCCACTCAAATTCGAATTTGGTTTTGGGAGTCCACATAAGGGTCTTTTAGAAGCTTCTTTTTTACCTACACATGTCAACAATCTCATCCCACTTGTTAGGTATAAGCATATGAACATTATTTTCTATTTTTTAACCATAAATTCACTTAAAAATGCTAAGAATTAATAAAGTTTGGAAAAACATAAATGTGACCCAATAATGATAATGGTAAGGTAAATGTAATGAAATGGAGGTAAATGTGATGAAATAGAGGTGGGGTGAAGGTGACAATATGGAAATATAAGTGAAAATGTAATGGAAGTGAATGACAATTTCAAGGCCCAACAATACACATTATCAAACATTTTTCTAGCCTTGAAAAACAAAATAATATCTGGAGCTTCATTGGACATGTAAGTTACGACAGGAGGTTCATAGATATTTTAGCAAGATAATAACACCCCTTTTATTTCCATACTATCTGAGGACAAAGCCTTATGTTAGACAACAAAATTTCAAGATTAATTTCAATGTTCAAAAGAAAAAATCATCACAACCCATACTTTATAAGGCCCTAATTGAAATCTTCCCTTCCATATCCATACCAATGCTTCGTATAAATAAGTAAGGAATTTTTTTCTTGCAAAGAAACCAAGATTCCTAGTGAAATTTATTTTGTTCACAAAAATTATCTAGTGCAAAGATAAACCACATAGTTATTGAAAAAGAATTTGTTGCAATGGCTTATTGTCTAATAAATTTAGGAATTTTGTTAGTAGATATCAATAATTTGCAAACATAGATAATTTTTACATCATGTTCTTAATGAAAAAAATGATATCAATGGTAAACAAATTTTATGGATTTTATTGTTACAACAATTTGATCTAACCATCCTTGACAAACAAGGAAGATATAACATTGTTGTAGATTTTTTTCTCAAGACTAGAAAATCTTGGAAATGAAGACATGACATATGACCATTTTCTATATGAACACATTTTTTCAATCTCAATACAGGCCATATAGTTTGTTTTCATATCCCACTATTTAGCAATAGGGGGGCTTCCTTAGGAAGTTTATCATAGGCAAAGACTCAAAATTATTAGAAAAAGTGGATCATATAATTCAATTATATGATACTTATTCAAGTTGTTGGCTTGAGGAGGCCTAACCCAGGTCCGATGTTAATTAGCCAAAAAAATCCCTACACTACTGGCCCTTTCGGCAATAGCCTGCAGAGTGCGGATTGAGGTCTCACCCGAAGTAGTATGGGGGGATGCTGGAACAAAGTTTCCACGCCCTTGAGATGTTTCAGGGGTTAGTTTAGTCCAATTGTGAATACCTTCATGTAGGTTACTTCGCACACTATCCTGACCTGCGAGGCCTTCGCGATCTAATTGCCTTCATGCAACCCAAACCAGTGGTTGAGGTGATTTCATGCGGCTAAAGTAGTGATTTGCACTATTTCCCAATTGCGGTAATACATATTTGCGGTAATTACATATTTCGTGTGCTTGATGTAATTTTATTAGATTGAATTCACTTTAAATATTGATGCTTCGAATCATTAAATTAATTATATTTTTATAGCTTGGTTTGTATTTTAGAATAAAAAGAGTGACTTTAGGAATAATTTTCTTATGTAACTCAAAAACATTGATTCTATTTAAATTTATTTTCAGAAAAAACCTTAATTTATTTTGATGAGAAATTAATTCAAATGGAGTATGTCGTGAGGAAGTCTGATATATCTTGTTGAATTTGTAACTTTGTGTCAACAAGTCAAAATTCAATTTAAGAATCTATAAATGAGTATAAGGTGAATAAACTATGGGATATACCTGTATATGCATTGTGATTGATTTTGATACAAAATATTAAGAATTGTTTTACACAAACTATGTTTAACTTTGAAGTTTACCTACCGAGATTGACATAATAAATGTTAATTTATTTATCACACTTTATTACTTGACATGGTTCACCCCTTATGATTTAGTCTATTGTAAGAAGGCCATGTTTCACATTGGATTTTAACTTGTCATTTTAAATACATACTCTAGACAAAATATGGACCTTTCATTAGCACGACAAGAATGATTACAATAGTTAAATGCCTTGGATGAGTACATAATGTAAGAAACATTACATATCAAGGTGGTTCATCTACAAAAGGAAATTTTTTATGGTAGGAAAATTAGGCACAAGAATTTCAAAGAAGGAAATTGTGAACTCTTATATGACTCCCAATTAAAAAAAAAAATCAAGGGGAAGGTGATGAAAATATGCCTTGGTCCATTTATCATTTAAAAATGTGATAATAATGGCTTGGTACAAATAAGGATCATAGCTGAGGAATAGATCCTAGTCATGGTGAATGGATTTAGACTCAAAGTGGACAACAAGCCCTTAACCAAGTAAGAGTTGATAAATGTAATAAAATCATTGAATTTGGTTATGATTGAGAGAAAGGATGCTCCCAATCATAAAAATATTAAAAGAGAAAAAGTGAAAAGAGAGAAAAAGGAATAAGACTCTTAGGTGAAAATCTCCACAAGGCACTTGTGACAAATGTTTGGCTAAAAACCTCGTTTCAGGAATATATAGATTTGCAATAAATAATATTAATATAGTGAAGAAACCCTTACGAGCTTGATAAGATATAATACTGGTGAAAACAATAAATGGGAACATTATTTTGAGAAATAAATATAAAAAAGAGAAAACATAGGTGAAAAATGTTTTTAAACAATTTTTGTGCAACTATAGTTTCCTCTTTTGATCTACAAATTCAAGGATAGAAGAACAACGCCAACAACATTAGCTACATGTCTTTGGACCTATATAAAATAAAAATTTTAACAGCATCGTATATCTAATTCCAAATTCATCAAAAAAGGAAAAGAGCAATAAAAGACAATAAAATCATATTGGGATGTCTCATCATGTATGATATAAAATTACATTAGACTATACTTATGACATACATCAACCTTTCTCTAGAAAAAGAACTTATCTAAATGTGTCCGTCAGCACTCCTTAGGATGTAAATCTCTATATATCAACATCAACATAACATTATTTGTAAATTTAAATAACATGGAAACTCAACAAAAGCTATAGCTAGGTTGGTTTATAAGAAGTATGCGCAAGATCTCATGTTTGTAATACATTCCAAAAAAGATACAATTTCCACAACTTTAAAGCCACAAAACATTGATGTTATAGGAATATTGCCAGTTAAAATTGTCTTTACCAAGTGATAGACCTAATAATATAACTTTATAGGACTTAAAATATTTCCAAAATGAGAGTAGGGTTTAATAGAATGGAACCTATAATGATTTCCAAGGTCTATAGTAACCATTAAGTGATGGATATCTTTCAACAATCAATCTAGATGATATATTCTCGGAGACTTAGGGGTATTGATGATTAGGATGTAATGTAATTTCCCTCAACTTTCAAAATGTAAGAGGTCAAGAGCATGTAACAACTATAATGGGTTTGGGGATACATGTAGATGAAGACAGTATTATCAAAGTCTTGGGACTAGCCTTGGGCCTAGCATAAGACAAATATGACATGTAAGAGGCCTCACTAATGCAAATAATCTATGTTTCTTCAGTTATGAAGAGTTAAAAGAGGATAAAAATGTGATAAGGATAGAAAGCCTCCTAGAAACTTGGCATCAAATGGTATGCCACCTACTCAAATACATCACTTTAGAAGGAATTTTGAGTGTAGTATATGCTTGTCGTTTCACATTTATCCTCCATTAAGAAACCTTCTCCACCAAAATCCTAATTAGAAGCCCAACATCCCCTATTTTATCTTACAATTTGTGTGGGACATGAGTTGGAAGGTTCAGAGAGGGAAGAGAGATTCCTTAACCTATCATGCCCTCACTAAAATTGTGAGGCCCCTATAGAACCAAATCGTTAAATATATTGGGATGATTTTATAGACATGGATATGCAAAATTATCTAGAATCTCAACAAGAATTATAAGAGATCATCCCTAAGAGGACATAAAAGGAAAAAATAAAGCAAGTGAAGTTGAGTCTTCTAAAATGAGGTCATCCCACATAAATATTAAAATATCCCGTAGTAATAAAAGGTTGGTTTCCACCTTGGTCAAGATGAGGGATTCCTCTGAGTAATATACTCAAGATCAAGGAAAATTCGCACTCCAAGGGTAGTGCAAGTAGGCTTCTAGGAGGGCTAGTACTAGGTCCTAGGGGACTCCCAACATGGTCACTCCAATTTCTTCATCCATAGTCCAGGTATAGGATTCCGCAATTCAGGTTGGCATCCCAATACTGATACCAAAAGGAGAAGAAATGGAAGCTACAATAGATGCATTGTATATCACTTTAAAATGTTTAGAGGCAACAATGGTTGAGGCCCTTAGGTGGAGGAATATAGGTAAAAAAAAATAGGTCAAAGGAAAACAAAAAAAGGATATCAAAGAAGATATAAAATAGTAAATGCGTCATCTATAGGAAAAGTTACATATTTTGAAGATGTAAGACGCAAATGAGCACAAATGGCTATAGTCAAAAAAATAATCCTTTCAGGGGGCAATTAGACAATGAAAAAGAAAAACTAGATTCGTTAATTGATAAGCTAGAATGTATGGAGATGTTTGTATCCACAGTGGCACAACTAGCACAAGGATGTTGTGCTGCATGTAGCTAGATAATATTTACATAGCTTTCCTCATGATTGATGTATGCTATGCTAGCAATGATGACATGAGTGACAAGATGTGTCAATTTTACTTACACAATTTTGTCCTCCTGTTATCACTCAGGTTGTTCCCTGGCTCCATGAGTGAATACGGCCGAGGGAACCACTAACCAATCTTTTAGCTACAGATCCTAGCCAATCTGCAACCAGAGAGGGCTCTCTCTTTTTTATTTAGATTTGTTTGATTGTATGTTAGGCTAGTTATGAAACACATGTTTATTTGGTGTTTGGAAGATGACATTCAGTAGAAAAGGGAGAAGTTTAGACCATTGGGTTGATGGAGTCTAATGAAATAAACTTCTGGATATGGTTTCTTTGGCAATGGGAAAATTTCAGAGTAGGATAGTTAAACATAGAACAATTTTGAAGCAAAGAGTATAATGAAATGAAGTCAAGAAATGAAAGGCAATCCAGAATCTTTCATTATGTTAACAGACGGAAATTGTGTAACATTATCAGGGAGCAATTAAGAATTCCTTGATGATATTTAATGTATAAGAACCAGGGAGACAAGAGCGCTTAAGAATTCTTGCCCATGATGGTCATGTGGAAAACATAGAAAATTACAGGAACTGAACACAGAGTATAGATAGTAAATTCTGGGTTATCCTTCCTTCTTCTAATTTAGAACATGATATTCATATGATAAATAAATTACAAATACAGTAATTCAAAAGTAAGGGAAACTTATTGATCCATGCATCAACACAAGAATTCTGCAATGCATCCTTTAGCCATTGATTCCACATCCAACAAATTCATCCACACAGCATCCAACAATTTTATTTCAGAGTAGTTCTCAAAATTTACAGAGCAGGTGCAGAATGATATTCATCAGCCAACAATAATACATCTCTTTTGCAAGTATTTATAAGAAGTTTACAAAATATCCCGTAGGGAAATATCTAGACATAAATTTATCCATCTACTCTGGCAGAAGAAATAACTAATGTGGAAAAAACTGCACAGCAATATCTGAGGAAATAAATATGTTGTACTGGCTGTTGTAGGTGTCCTGCTTGTTGTTGACTTTTTTACTTTGATAGTTGGTTGATGACCGCTTCCCTGATATGCATTCCTATTGTGCTGTCTTTTGCCTCCTGCGCCTAAGCCTGTTTTAGCTTTTGGCGTGAATCTTCTTCCTCAGCTGATTTGATTTTTCCCGATATTACTTTTTAATTGTAATGCCAATCATTTACCAAAAAGGAGAACTCAACTTATTTTGGTAAAACCTCCAACATACTCTGCCACCACTAATCTGTTGGTAATTGATGCTTTCTCAATTTGATTAGTGTCTCATCAGCTTCAGTGTACTTGTAATAATTTGGCTGAAAATCAAAAAGATGTGCCACCTCATGCTAAATGAAGAACAAACCTTCCAGTTTATCATACAAACTCTGCCCTGTGGGAGGGATTGTCTCTTTTGTGCTGCTTGATGATGCTGTAATCTGATTTTGCACATAGGTATTTAGCCTATGAGCATACTGTTCTTGCTTTAACAACTTCCCACTGCTAGTAACCAAGCTAGGAAAACCTTTGCATTGTAACATTGCAAATTTATGCCTGAAGGCTTCTATATCTGCCTGCATTTCCTAGCATTTTCTTTCTACTGTCCGAACAAAATTTCTCATAGTTAGCACCTTCTTGACTCTTAAAATAGTCTCTGTCCTGTTATGAATGTCCAGAGATGCTAATTGTTCACTGGTATGTGTGTTCGAAAAATGAATCATTTGATTGGCTTGCTCAAGTTTATTGGCCAATAATACTCTGGCCTTTTAAGTTTCATACTGAGCCAATCCTATCAACTCTATCTAATAAAAAATGGTTTGTCTTGCTATCCACTGATCAGCAATAACTTGGCCAATCCTATCCCACAAAATGGTATTTATTTATGTCAGGGTTCTATGGAGAGTGAGGTCCTTCTCCAAGGCTTTTATTTTGTTCTCTAGGGCCTTTACTGTAGGTTTTAACCCCGTACAGAAATTACCTGCATACGAATTCTAAATCACAAGAAAATAAAAAATGCGAGAGCATAACCCATAAAACACATATACACAGAGATTTCCCACTGGATCTCAAAACCGAGACTACCAGCTTGATTT
>APFE030102785.1:152953-178491 GCA_000404065.3 Pinus taeda | reverse complement strand
GAAATGCTTAAGATTTAAGCTTTACAAATTATGAAAAGAAAATTTAAAAGAAAATAGTCTAAACATTTTAAGGTTTTGGGTTTTCTTTTTATTTTTCACTTTAGAATTGGTGAATAAATTGTGTAGTTTATGAATTTTTTTATCCACTAGATTTATTTATACAATAAAACAATTAGATTAAAAGTAATAAAATTATTAAAAATCTAAATCTAACGATTCCCCTTAAACCCTCAATATGCCAATATTGGATTAAATTAGGGTTCGTTGAGGAACTAGAGTGGGTTGGGTTTCTTAAATGTCATTCATCATGAGTATCTTAACCCAACTCACTACTAATATTCAACTTGTCGTTCTCTTAATTTTACGTCACTTTTATTCCAATAATTACAATGTAGTATCATTGAAATTGTATTGTGAATATAGAAGCATAATGTCGAAGGAGTAGTTTAATAGTTTTGTCATAGGTATTAGCTTTTAAGCACTAGTTCATTTTTCTTATAAAAAAAATCCTTACAATATTTATCTAAAAAATACCTACTTAAACTTATAAATTTTCTAATTTCTAACTAAACTTTAAACAAAATCAATTAAATAAATTCAAATACCAAATATCATTTTATTTAGATGTGTAATATAATTAAATAAAATTGAAAAAATAAAAGCACAAAAAACTAAAAAAATCCTAGGGTAACATATCTCTCTAAAAAATTAGTGAATAAAGAGCATCAAACATTTATTTATTTATTAAAAGTACTTGCAAGGCCAGTGTTCCTTAGTTGAATCTGTTAAAAAAAAAGTGTCAATTTACTATCTAAAAAACAACAAAAATAAATTAACCAACACTATATCTCTCGTACCAAGTAACATATTTGATTTAGTATGGAATCTAAACAAAATGTATGTTCTTAACTTGGTAAACTTTTTCAAGTTTATAATACGTAAAATCTTTTTCAAACTATCTATTTTTAAAATTTAGGTTTAACATCTACTAATTTCAAAACCACATTGGTTTATGTGAAACTCTTCTTTTTTTAGAAGTGGGAAAACCTATCATAAACTAACATTAGAATAATCATCATTGGCTATTATCCAATGAATGCATGCTGAATCATCATTGAGATTTATATTTAAACCAAAAATTATAAAATGGGGCATTAACAAAGGGAAAATAATTAACAATATATTATCAAAAATTTTAAAATTTACAAATTGCATAACTTGACTCTGTATAAATAAATATAGCCCCATTTTTTTTTTCTAGTCTCTTGTTTTCCAATTTTACCTCTTTTTCTTCAAGTTCTGGTTTCTAATTTCTGCATGCACTTATATATACTTCCATTTTACCAAATCATCATAATCTTTTACTTTAATTTAGCTATATTTAAACTAAGTTATCTTGACAATCTCACACAATTACTGTATCTTTCCATTTCACATCGCATCATCTACACAGACAGTCATATTGAGAATAAGACTGCCATCTCCAACTTGCAAATACATTAAAGCTTCAGTTTTTCCTTGCAGTGAAAGGTTGTGTATTTGAGTTTCTTTCCGTTCTACTCAGTCAAACCTGCCTTTTCAGTTTGCCCGGTTTCCAGGAAAGATGATGGCATATGTTTTTGAACAGTAAAATAGAAATCCGAAAGGAAAGTATATATATATTCTTTTTTAAGACTTTACGCCCTTATGAGATGTCTGAATATGATTTTGAGCAATAAAATAGAAATCTGAAAGGAACGTCCTACTGAGTATTCCAAATATATTAGAAATCAAGTGCATGCTTTTGAATATGGATGGAAAATTTAATAATGAAATCAAGTGCATGCTTTTGAACTAAATTCATTCGTTCATGGTGTATATGGATGGAAGTTTATTGATTCATTCATTGCGTTTTTTTTTTAACAAGATACTCATCAAGTAGATAGATCTTACTTGGGATGGTTAAACTAAAAAATTAATCTATATAGATGTATATAGGTTGCTGGGGAGATGGAGGGATATTGAAATGAAAATCACTTTATAACAATCTATTTATGACTTCTCTCAATCATTTTCACTTGCCATTTATGACTTTTTTCAACCATTTCCATATCCTGGTTCACAAATAATGATAGACTATTATTTTGATTATAACTGGTCACCTTCAAAAATATTATTTTATATTACATTTTATAATTTGACGATCATAAAAATTTATATCTATCATTACAAATTTCAATGTACCAATTTTGGGAAATGATGATAATTTCATTAGGTTTTTGTTCACTATTTTCTATGCATAGGGTTTATGAATTTATATTAATAATAAATAATTTTAAAATTAACATTTTTTACAACTTATTCTTAAAAAGTAATTTAAAAAAAATTTAAAAAAAAATACATGAAATTGAATAAGCAATGACTTTGGTTGAGCTCAATATTTCAATTGAAATATTAAAGTTAAAAAAAATATACCACAACAATCTATTTGGTCATCATAGATTTATATTTATATTTGAATTTTAATTTAGGTTTTTTGTTAATATGATCTGATTATAAAGGTATGGAGTTTTAGATATAATATATATTTGTTAATTTTTTAATATTTTTTTAATATAAAAACACAAATTAACAATTTTTGACAAATTCAACTTTAAAAAAATGCATAGATATATCCTCAATAGTTGTTGTAAACCAAAATTATTTAAAATAAGGTATATATATATAATAATCTTTGTGAGCTGTAATAATGATTTATTATTTGAATCTTATATTATGAATATTTATTCTTGTAATTTTCAAACTATCCATGAATCTAATCGCCAACTTCCTTCTAAGTCAATGGAGTGTTGGTTGAGCCTTTGGATATAAGCATATATATTATATGCACTTTGAAAAGCATATGTCATGTGTTTTGGCTTCTATCATAATTATCCTCCATAAATTGATGGGATATAAGTTTTCTTTTGATTAGTAAAGTGTGTTTTAACATTTCATTGGATGTGTCATCATATCAAATCTAAAAGCCCAAATGTGTTGACCTACCAATGAAGAACAAGTAGTTTTCATAAATGGCCAAGGTTCAATTTCCATGCAAGTGTCAAGCCTTTAAGGTTGTCAATGAGGCACTAAGATGTAGTGGTCAAATGTGTAAAGTTTACATTTCACTGACTGTGCACACATAAGTGGACTAAATCTTACCATTTTTTCATCTTTAAAGTTGAACACTAACCATTATGGCTACCACCATAGTTTTCATCTTTAAAAATCAAAGAGTATTCATTAAGTAATGCCAAACAACAAACATCATTATGTTGGTTCAAGAGTTTGTTCATTATGGTAGATGCAATAATGAAAAGGTGATGATTATCAAATTAGATATGGCCAGTGCATTTGATAATGTTCAACATAACTTCCTCTTTGAAGTCCTCAGGAGGCCTACTTTCACAACTTTATTTCTTAGATGGATTAGACCATGCATCAATTTTCCATGGATTATCGCTCTAAGAAATGGCATATAAAACTCTTTATTCCAGTGTCAAAAAGTTTTTCCATTAAGATGCTTTATTTCCTTGAAAAATCCATATTTGAATGGCCAAATCACTAACCAAGTGCAATGTCCCACCAACATTTACCCGCTTCTACAAGCCCTCCGGGTAAATGTGAAACAAAGTGTCATTATTTCATAACCTAACCTCCAAGCTACAGTTAAGGAAGTGGGGCTTACAATTAAGAATCACTGACAACAAAAATGACATCGTACAGGGACTACAAATCACCCATGAGTTGAAGAAACACCCTCGGTGGCCAATCCTTAAACTGGAACTCTATTTCAGTGACTTAAACTCCCAACCACACCCTTGACACTGCGTTCATGCAGTTGAAGGCCTCCAACTGCGCTCACAAGCCTTGCTCCATGCGCTTGTGACCTAAATTTCTCAATTCAATGCCTGCGGTTCTGAGATCTGAGCCATAATTCCAAGCCAACCTCCAAACCATAGCCCATAACTTCATAAGACTTTCTAGAATGATAAGTAACTTAATGAAAAGGCTAAAATTACAAACTTGAACTAGAAACTTAACTTAACTCGGCCTAACCATGACAATCATTTTCTCATACATATGGTGAACATGTAATCTACAGGTCATGAATGCATATATGAACATAGGATTCTAAAACTTTTCTAAGAACCAATAAGGTCTAATGCCCTCTCATAATAAATACAATAACATTTGTTAGCCCATGGATTCATAATCCATGTACTTATCAAATCCTATATAAGACATAGTTAGAGTACAATATAAATTCATGCTTATAACCAGCACATAACCAGATTTTTTGAGAAGATTTTTCGGTGGAAATCACATTATAACACATTTGTCTATGCATTTCGAACCAACAAGTGTGGTCAATTATTTAACTAACTTATTAGGTTTAACAAACTTATATATATTATATATATATATATATATATATATTAATGATTTAAGTTTTATTTAGATGGTTTTAATAGTAAATAGGTCTATTAATAGGTTAATGATCTTGGTAATTAATACAAACAATTACTTTTTACGGTAATAAATATAACAAAAAACTAACTTACATAATAATTAACTAACTATTTATTTATATAATTATAATTAGAGAAAAGGCCTATTAATAGCTAATTGATTCATACTCTTGATTATTAAATACAAACATTACATTTATTCAAATTTGGTAATAAATATAACAAAACTAACTTACATATTAATTAACTAATTATTTTTCCTTGTCCCTACCCTTGGTCTAGTCTAGTTGGCCAGTCAAATTTAGTCGTTTCATGGTCAAATATAGTCGTTGGTCCAGTCTAGTTGCCCAATCCAATATAGTCGTTTCCTAGTCAAATACAGTCGTTTGAAGATTTTCTCTCCCTATTTAACATATAGCCATGATCTAGTTCTTCAACTTGTCCTAGCGATGAACCACACTCATTGGTTCGAAACGTGTCGACAAATGTATTATAATGTGATTTCCGCCAAAAAATCTTCTCCAAAAACTTGATATGGATCACAAAAGCTTAAATTAAACAACTAACCAGAGTATTAACCATGACATAACAACCATCAAATCAACATAATAACAAGTACAAGTGCACATAGAATACAATAGGAAAAATAACTCTTATTAACTTATGAAAAATCCAACCAAGTCAGGTACTTCCACGTACCACACAACCATAGATTGGGATGAACTGAATCTTTATTTTAGTCAAACACCCATGTACTATATTCCAAGCATGAATGTGGGAACTCAAGGCATAAAAAACTAGGGATTACAGGAGATTAAACCACCTCCACCCTCAGGCTACCATGATCCCACCAAAATCGGTCAAGTGATCACTAAGCCCAAATACAAACTTGGATGGTGAAGAAAACATTGAGGAATCTTCATGTATCCACCCGCCTATTGAGGGCCTCCTGGAGATTAAACCACCTTCACCCCCAACTATTGAGAATTTTCCTGAGACCACCTCACCAAGTTCCAAAACCTTCCAACAATCCAAATCTCAACCAGAAAAGAATCCCATCACACCATGGCTATCTAGAAATGGAAAGGAAAGGTTGAAACCACTGTCACACCCAACAAAATCCATGTCAATGACAAAAAATGAACGAAATAGACAAATGCATGTATCATGCATTCACAAACCAGCTAGGAAATCACACATGCAACATATTACCTACAAATTCCCCCTGCTGAAGCTGCTTGATGCAACCTTCCTTGCTTGTCCTTTTCCTTCCTTTTGCTTCCTTTACCATCCTTGTCTTTCCTTTTTCTTCCTTTCTCCAATGGTAGAGTGATCCAAGAATTCTCTAAGTGTGCAATAGTATGAGAGAACAGAGAGAGATCCAAAACTGAATTGTCAAAATCTGTGAACTCATCCTCAGAGGCCTTTTTATCATTGATGCCTCTATTTTCTTCATTTTCCTTCAATTTTCCTGTCATGAAAATTTTTGTCTCTTCACCTTCCTTTCCTCCTATTTTACTTTATTTTTGTAAATAAATTCCAATTAATGCATCTTTTAATTTTCTAAATGCCTTTGTCAGTTTCTTTAACCATAATAAACCAAAAGTGACACCCACTAAGATGTTTTTCCCAACATTCAAGTCAAAATATGTGTCCCATGACCTTAGTCTTATTTTTCCTTTACTATAATTTATTACATGAACTTTTAATCCAGGTCTCTTACAAACCCCTCCCCCTTGGGGAAAACCATCCTCCGTGTTCTATGAGACCTATAACCAACAAGACAGTTGGAAACCAAAACATACTACCTATGGAGATTTATAACTTAGCTCGATGTAGTATTTATAATGAATAACCTGCTGAAAAGAAAAAACAACATGACAAACATGACAACATGACAACCATAATGCTTATTAGAGATTTATAACACAACTCATTGTTGTTAAAAAATTATATATTACGGTGCAATGGAACACATAAAATATTGCAGAAATATAAACACAGAAAACGCATAAAACAAGAGAGACACAGATATACGTGGTTCACCTAGTTTGGGCTACATCCACGGAGAAACATCCAGTCCTTCTTTTATTATATTATCCAGCAAACTAAAGAGATACAACCTACAACAGATCCGTTGTAATACCCTCTTCACTATCAATCTCCTCTCTCTTCCTCACTCAGAATACAGATCTACATAGACGCAATACAATTCCCTCATATATAGTGAGGGGTTGCCTTCTAGGGCAAAAAACCCTAAATTAAACATAACTTCTACCGTCAGATCATCCACCTAATGAACGGCCCAGATTGACTAGAAATTGCTATACTTTTACAAGGCAATTTTACATATGTTTTTATCTTCAGGGTCGCTACCCCTAAGCCCCCTCCGGGGACCAGTAGCCCTCGGACCCCCCAACCGGGGGGGATCGGCGCCCCCGAACCCTCGCGGGGGGGACAAGACCCCCCGCACCCCCCCACGTGGAGGGGTGTACAATCTTCCTGGGGTATACATCCGACTGAAACCTTTGAATATAGAAGATAAGCAGGCTCCACACCCAACAATCTCCCACTTGGAGACTCGTTATAGCAACTCCACCGCTGCTTCATTTGCTAGACAATGACTCCACTTTGGACCTCATTGTTTCTCATCTTCTTCATAATACTTGAAGACCAATTGAAAGTGAGAAAATTCTCAGTTTCTCCCTGGTTACAACTTTTGTTAGCATATCTGCAGGATTCTGGCTAGTGTGTATCTTTCTCCAGCTTCAACTGTCCATCTTCCATGCTGACCATATGAAATGGTACTTGAGCTATATATGTTTAGTCTTGGAATGAAATGCAGAGTTCTTTGCAAGATGTATGGCACTTTGGCTTTCACTGTATAACCTGCCCAACTCCTACTTCTTACCCAATTCATCCAGAAACCTTTGTAACCAAATCATTTCTTTACTAGCCTCTGTAGCAGCAACATACTCTGCTTCTATTGTTGAAAGTGCAACAACACTTTGGATTTTTGAAATCCAACTGACGGTTGTTCCACCTATAGTAAATACATATCCTGTAGTGCTCCTTCTGTTATCTCTGTCACCTGCCATATTTGCATCAACATATCCCTGTAGAGCAATGTTTGAACCACCAAAGCATAATGCTTGATTTGTGGTACCTCTCAAATACCTGAGAATCCATTTCACCGCTATCCAATGTTCTTTTCCTAGATTGTTCATGTACCTACTTACAACTCCCATTGGATGTGCAATATCAGGCCTTGTGCAGACCATTGCATACATTAAGCTTCCAACTGCTGATGCATATGGAACTTTAGACATATAAGCCATTTCTTCCTGAGTCTTGGGACACACCTCCTTACTTATTTTGAAATGGCTAGCCAAAGGTATACTAACTAGTTTTGCATTTTGCATATTAAACCTTTTCAACACCTTTTTTATGTACTCACTTTGAGACAATTTTAATTTGTGATTCTTCCTGTCTCTATTCTCATACCAAGGATTTGTTTTTGCAGCACCCAAATCCTTCATTGCAAATGAGTTTTCCAATTTCCTTTTGAGCACATTTATTTCCTGCATGTTAGAACCTGTAACAAGCATGTCATCTACATACAATAACAATATAATATAGTTGCCATCATTTTTCCTTTTGAGATAAACACAATGATCAGAGTGACACCTATTATAACCTTGTTCAAACATAAACCTGTCAATTTTAGATACCACTACCTTGGAGCTTGTTTTAAGCCATAGAAGCTCTTCTTCAACCTTCACACTAGTTTCTCCTTCCCTTTTACCTCATATCCTTGTGGCTACTTCATATATATCTCTTCCTCCAAATCCCCATGGAGAAAAGCTACCTTTACATCTAACTGCTCAAGATGCAAATCTTTAGCTGCTACTAGACTTAGAATAGTTCTGATTGAAGTCATTTTCACAATAGGAGAAAATATCTCATCAAAATCTATACCCTTTTTCTGTGCAAAGCCTTTTACCACAAGTCTAGCTTTATATCTTTTTCTACCTCCATCTTCTTCCTTCAACTTGTAAACCCATTTATTTTGCAACGTTGTTTTACCTGCAGGTAACCTAACTAGGTCCCATGTCTGGTTATGTGCTAAGGAGTCCATCTCTTCTTTCATGGTTTTCTCCCACTTCTTCCTGGTTTTGTACCTGCATTGCTTCTTCATAACATTTTGTTTCACCATAATCAATCAACAATACATAATATAATGAAGGAGAGTATCATTAAGGGGGTCTACTTATCCTCGTAGATCTTCTAACACCACTTTCTGGTGTTTGAAGTGCTTGTTGTTGTTGTGGTTATTGTTCTGACTATTGATCATTATGATTTTCAGGCACCATCACTTTTTTTGTGATCTCGTCAAGCACTGTGTATTCTCTATTTTATTTTTCATGTTTCTTTTGCTACTGCTAATCCTTATACAAAAAAAATTCATTGAATATGACATCTCTGCTCCTAATGATTTTATGTTTTTCATAATTATAAAAGCGAGAACTAAAATCATTAACACCATATCCAATAAAGGTACATTTCTTTGATTTTGCCTCAAGATTTGTTCTATTTTCTTTATTAATGTGGACAAAGGTTTCACAACCAAAAGTCTTTAAAAAATAGTAGTTTACCTTTTTACCTGTCCATGCCTCCTTTGTAATACCACCATCCAAGGAACTTGAAGGCCCTCTGTTTATTAGATAAATAGTAGTATCTACAACATCTGCCCAACATTTTAAAGACAATCCTGCATGCAATCTCATGCACCTTGCACGCTCCATGATTGTCCTGTTCATCCTTCTGACATGCCATTTTCTTGTGGTGTTCTTGGAACTGTCTTCTCTCTACGAATTCCATTCTCTGAACAGTACCTATCAAACTCTTTGCTGCAATATTCACCTCCATTATCTGATCTGAGACACTTCAACCTTTTTCCTGTCTCATTTTCAACCAAATCCTTCCATTTCTTGAAAATATCAAATACATCAGATTTATTTCAAATACAATAAATCCAGTTTTTTCTGGTTGCATCATCAATAAAAGTAACATAATAATGAGAGCCACTGAGGGATGATACCTGAGCAGGTCCCCATACATCTGTATGCACAAGCTCTAATTTTTTGCTTTTATTTTCTTTCCCAACTCTAAGGAATCTGACTCTCTTCTGTTTTCCATAAACACGATTCTCACAGAATTTTAAATCAACATGCTTCAAACCTGGAAACAAATTTCTTGAGTGAATAATCTGCATCCCCTTCTCACTCATGTGTCCGAGCCTATGATGCCACAATGTAGTATCTTCTCCTGTAGAGGTTAAAGCATTAACAGAATTAGAAATACCATTGCATAAATACAATGTACCAACCTTTCCTCCTTTCGCTATTACCAGGGATCCTTTAGTGACCTTCCAAGTTTTATCTATGAAAGTAGTTACGCAACCTTCACATCCCAACTGCCCTATTGAAATCAGATTTTTCTTCAGATCTGGAACATGCCTTACCTCCTTCAATAGCCATTGATTTCCATTCTACTGTTTTATGAAAACTGTACCCATTCCAACAATTTTTCAGGGTTTATCATCACCCAATCGAACCTATCCAAAATCTCCTTGAACATAATCATGAAAATGTTTCTTATCAGGTGTGGCATGGAATGAGGCCCCTGAATCTACCACCATGCATCAATAATATTTTCTAATGATAGAATCAAAGCATCTTGCAACACATCACATGTTACATCCACTTCATGATTACTTTCTTATTTCGCGTCTCCTTCTTTTCCCTTCCAAGACTTGTAATCTTTCTTCAGGTGTCCTTTCTTCCCGCATATCCAGCACACTATCCCATATCTGGACTTGGATCTGCCTTTTCTTGACTTACTGTGATATCTTGGGCTCTTTCCTGTTTCCATTCTTCCTCCCCTGGTCTCTGCAGTCAAAGCATTAACTGATGTCTCACCAGAGCTTTTTCGTCGCATTTCCTCGCTAAGGATTGCACCGATAACATCATCAAACTTTAAAGTACTAGATCCAGAGACAGAGTTACTAATGGTCATAACTAAACCATTCCAACTTTCTGGCAATGAGCACAGAAATAACAGAGCTCTAACTTCATAATCAAAATTTACCCTACAAAACTTAACTGACTTGTAACTGTATAAAATCATTTAAATTATCAGCAACATATCCACTTTCTAACATCTTCATATTAAATAAATGCTTCATAAGAAATACCTTATTTGAGGTCAAGTGTTTTTCATATAGTTTGGCCAATGCCGACATTAAACCCTATGTTGTTGTTTCCTTTGAAATATTAAACACTATCGACGCCGCTAGGCACAGACGCATTGTTCCAAGTGCTTTTCTGTTGAGAATATCCCATTCTGTGTCTATCATAATCATTGGCTTCTTTGAATTTTTTCTTAATGGTAGGTACAAATCTCTCTGATACAGATAATCTTCCATCTGTATCTTCCATAGCTGGTAGTTTTGGCCATTGAATTTTTTGACCCTAAACCTACCATCTTCCGCCATTGCTCCCACTCAAACCAGTAACCCTTCTCTCCTGTGAGTTTATCAGCCAAATAGACCTTCGGCTTTGATACCAGTTGTTAGAAAATTATATATTACGGAGAAATGGAGCACATAAAATATTGTAGAAATATAAACACAAAAAACACATAAAACAAGAGCAACACAAATATATGTGGTTCACCCAGTTTGGGCTACATCCACGGAGAAACAGCTAGTCCTTCTTTTATTATATTATTCATCAAACTGAAGAGAGACAACCTACAACAGATCCACTGTAACACCCTCTTCGCTCTCAATCTCCTCTCTCTTCCTCACTCAGAATACAGATCTACATAAACGCAATACAATTCCCTCATATATAGTGAGGGGTTGCCTTCTAGGGCAAAAAACCCTAAACTAAACATAACTTCTATCATCAAATCATCCGCCTAATGAACGGACCAGATTGACTAGAAATTACTATACTTTTACAAGGCAATTTTACATCTTTTTTTAGCTTCGGGGGTGCTGCCCCTGAGCCCCCACCGGGGGACTGCTGATCCCCGGACCCCCCAACCAAGGGGGAATCGGCCCCCCCAAACCCCCGTGGGGGAGACAAGTCCCCCCCTGCACTCCCTTGCGTGGAGGGGTGTACTATTTTCCTATGGTATACATCTGGCTAAAACCTTTGAATACAAAAGATAATCAGGCTCCACACCTAACAATTGCGATATTTACAATAACATCCATAAATAGATATGCACAAATACTAAAACACCTTTGCCTCAGCTGACAAATAATGAAGGATACTAAGTCGTCACCTGATCATCCATCTCACATGTAGATGCATCGGGCCCAAAGTTTTACCACTACACTTTAACTTGCTCGATTTCTCAATTCTGGAGCATGAGTTGTTTCTGTTGACATATGCATTGAGGTTTCGATTGGAATTATCCTTCTGGATCCACCTAAAATATAAACCATTCAATCACATGATCATCATCCTTCACATATCTTTTAAACAATGAAACATTAAAAACATCACGGACTTTCAATGTTGGCAGTAATGCAACTCTATAGAACACTGGTATAATCCTCTCAAGGATCTCGAAAGGCCCACAATACCAAGGTGCTATTTTGGCACACGATCTAATCCTCTGGGATCTCTTCTTGGGGTTGATTCACAAGTACACACGCTCCCCAACCTAAAACTCCTTAAATACCTTGTGTTGATCTACATAACTCTTCTTCTTGTCATATTGATGGACCTCCAAATTAGACGTAAATTAAGGCCCATATGACCATCCTTTAGCACATTAAACCTCTCTTTTTTCATTAGATGATATATTTTTAGCTTTAATTTGTTCATTTGGAAGGTTTTGAGATAATTTCATATTTGTGCCTAATATTTTTTTTTTGTAGAATATTGTGAGAATATTGGGCAGATTATGAAGATTTGGAAGAAAAGATAATCTAGGGACTTTCTCCCTACTACAAGAGGATAAATATTGGATAATGAATAAAAAAAATATCATAAAATTATTGACAAATTTTGGAGCTCTACTGATTGAGAAAATATAGGAATGTGTTCCCTATCATTTAATGAAAATTCTTAGTGTTGTGAACTAGATCCAATTTTGAGAGATTTTGGAGGGGAAAGTTTCCTCCTTTCAATGATAATGCTTTCTCATCACTTTGTATATGTCCCAATTCGAATTTTCCTCTAGAGGCATGTATTTCTTAGTCTTTTTGTGGAGAAAACTTGTTATTTAGCAGTTCCACTTTCATTTCTAGCGGGGATGTACTTGGATTGATTCAAATAATGAAGTTTGGTAACCTTTTTAGCCTATGAAGTTTGGTTTCCTTCATAGGACTTTGAGTATCCTTGGTATTTCCCATCTTAGGAGCCTCAAATCCCTCTTGTATAATCTATTTATTTCCTTTGAATGCCTTTTTCACTTGCATCTCTTATTTTTGCATTTACTATTCATGTTTCTTTTGTTGTAGGTCATATTGGTTAAATGATTGAAGTTATTTGGTCATATTTATAGAGTCAAAATCATGATGCATACTTAGAACAAATTTGAAAATTCATATTCATCATTGAGCTACTTGGATTATTTTACTAATTCACAAATCTAGAATTTCTAGAAGTCCCTTATAACAAAATAGTGGTAATTGTCTGCTATTTTTTAGTACATGTTAATGAGATTCATTTGAATTTATTACACTTGTATTTTTTCATAAAATAATTCAAGTTAATAACAAAATTTACGCCACAAAATTTGCACTTGATTTGGTTAGGCATTTGGTAGGTTAACTAGCTCACTAGTTCTTGAATTTCTAGTTTTTAGAGTAGTAATTTTCTGCTATTATTTATCATGTGTTAACATGGGTTTAATGATTCCACTTGGAACAAATTTCTAGGACATGATCCTTGATAAATGAAAAAATCCCATCTCATTTTTATTTTATTTACTTGGGCATTCGGTAGTTTATCTCACCTATAGTAAAACAGGGCGTCCAATAGAACCTCTTATATCACTCTTGTAGCACGTGTAAACTTGACCAAAATTTCTCCAAAATCTTGATTTTTGTCCCTTAGGCTTGAAGAATGACCTATAGGCTTTGAAAAATGATTGAGAAAGACAAAAATACCTCTTAATCCTTGCCTCTTCTCCATTGCAATTCACCTCTGCAGTTATGGTCAGTGGATAGATTCATGACTTGAAGAGCATAAGGATGATTTTTCATGATTACTTCATGAAGTACCTTATGAAATTTGTTGAAAAAATCTATATTGAATGCAGTGATTAAAGAATGGTCTATTTTCATTTCATACATCTTAAGTTATGGTTTCCATTTCCAACATTGTTATTTCTATTGCATAGACTAAGCTTCCTTTTGATGTACCATTAACACTTGGCATATAGGTTAATGCTTACATTTCCTCAAATAGGAATAATATTTATATTCATGCAAAGTAAAATATGATTTCCTTTTTACAAAAGTAACTAGGATTTCCTCTCAACAAAGATAATTAGGTTTCCTTTTTGCAAATAGAGTAACATTTCCATTTATGTAATTAGTTTAGGCTTTGATTTCACGGCATTCACTTCGTTGCATCAGACCAACAAAAGAAGGACATATTGCATGTTGCACATATAGTGCCAACACATCTTAAGTTTATATGAACCTTGAGTTGATCATTTAAGTTAGTGGCCTTGGGAGTTGGAACATGCTTATTAGAATACTAGGGCTCATCACCTATGATGCCTTTAGATTCTTCTTGATAGCCTACATTTGTTGTTCCATCTCTGCCATCATGTCTGGTCTAATTAGTACCTTGTTCACTGGATCACTCCAGCGGATGGAAGTATTACAAATCTGCCAATAAAGTTCCTCAAATAGACTCATCCTCAAGGAATCTTGATACATGTCATTGTATAAAATATCTACTTGTGGAATATACTCTTCCCACTTCCTCTATTGGTGCATAACATGCATCCAAAGCATATCCTCCAAAATCTTGTTAACCCTCTATGTTTATTCATCTGTCTATCCCTAAACCTACAAACAACTCCTTCCAAAACTTGGAAGTGAACTTGGCATCTTTGTCAAATACAATCTTCTTAGGAATACCATGCAATCTCACTATCTCCTTGATGAAGACCTGAGCTACCTCACTAGTTGAATGAGTAGACTTCATTGGAATGAAGTGAGCTACCTTTGTCAACTTTTCAACCATGAGCATAATGGAATCATGTTGCTTCAATTTCCTCGACAAACCTGTAATGAATTCCATGCAAATGACCTCCCATTTCCACTCCGAAATCAAAAATGGTTGTAATAAACCACTTGTATGTTGTACTCTACTTTTACCTTTTGAGAATCCAAGCACCTTGCAATGAACTCAGCCACCTCTTTCTTCCAATTTGGCGAGTAGAAGAACTCTTTCATAGATGTTAGATTATTTTGATATCTCAGGTGACCTTAAAATGGATTAACATGAAATTACCTCAAGATAAGCTTCTTGAGCTCACTGTTGTCTAGCACATATATCATGTCCCTAAATCTCACCAAACCATCTACCATAAGATGACAATCCATATCTTGATTATATGTACCTTGCTACTATAACTCTTGTTGAATTTGTTGGTACCTGTGATCTTGTTGTACAACCTACAAGATCTGATCCTGTAAATATGTCCCACATGAGCTCATCGCTGCTATGTGATTTACCCACACTCTTTTTCTAAGAGCATCTACAACCCTATTCTCCTTACCCTTATTGTACATGATCTCGAAATCAAACTCACTGAGCATAGCTAACCACCTATATTTCTTGGCATTCAGATTAAGTCGGTCAAACAAGTATCTCAGCCCATAGTGATCACTCATTAACACAAACCTCTTTCCAAGAAGATAGTGCCTCCACATATTTAATATGTGAATGATCGTTACCAACTCAAGATCATGTGTAACATAATTATGCTTGTGCTCATTCAGTTTCCTTGACTCATAGCATACCACATGGCCCTCTTCCATCAGGACTCCACCAAGTCCTCTCTTGCAAACATATGCACACACCACAATCTCTTTATCTAGATCTGTAATATTTAGAACTAGAGCATTTGTGATGCAGGAGCATGAGGCTTGAAGACAAAAGACTTCGAATTTTATTCCAAAAATACAAAAAACGTTTACAAGCAAAGGAGTGGGATCCTTTAGCTGTCACTTTACAAAGCTTTCTAGATAGGATTTGAGCTCAAATTCAAGGATTTGAATTATCTTGTAATTAATTCAAGTATTTAGACTTAGTTAAGATTCTTGAGGAGAATATCATGCACATTAGATATTATCTAGGATTAGGTAGATTCGATCCATTGATTTAGGATCTGATTGTTGTATATATAGGTATTTATGTAAGTTTTGAATTAGTAGAATGGGATTTTTGGATGAGGAGGATTGGAATGTAAAATTTGGAATCTCTCTGTATCTCTGTGAATATTGTGAATGGATGGTCAAATCCTAGAGGTCTCTTAAATTTCCTTCAAAATAGTTCTGAAGTTATTTGATCTCAAAGTTGTATCTATAGGATTGAATTCACATGAACCCTGTGTTGTTATTTCTTGATTTTTTCAATTACAGTAAACCGTTAATAGTCTAGATGTATTTCAAAATCACAGAGTTAGTTAGTGATATCCTGAATCTGATAGATGAGAACTAAACTTGGTGGAAGTGGTAAGTCTAGCGGAACAAGGAAACCTGACAAATTCAGGAGAAACCCAGAAGAAAATCATAATCGTCCAATTAGACAGATCTAATAGATCTGACGGTGATTGCATGCCAACAAGAACAGACGTTAATTCCAAAATCAGATGTGATAATTTATGGAACTGAGTTAATAGCTTAGTTAATCATGATCATCTGCTTGAAGGGGTAAGATCTGATGGTGATCGCGTCGGAAGATGCATGTGAGTTAATTTAAATTTCAGATGCGATAAGGTTATCAACTGGGGTTTTAATTCCTTTTGGTTTCATGGAAAATTTGAAGTTTTTCCATATACCAAGTAAATTAAATAGTTCTTCTATTTTATCAAAATAGCTAAATTTGGAGGTTAACGACTGACACTCCAAAGGAAACACAAGAAGAAGTTTCACCCAAACTTGAAGCAACAGTTTCTTGTTTTGAATGATTATCCTTAACACCTACAACCAACCCACCATTAGTGGTATCAGAGCAGCCTATTGACACTGATCAAGATCTCAAAGATCATAAAAATCAATCCAACATGGCCTTCATAGTTGGAGGAAGACATGGTGGTGGTCAAAGAAGAGGAAGACCAGTTGCAAATGCTAAAGTGTTGGAAGCTATGCAACAGATGCAAGTTAGATTAGAAGTAGTGGAAATGGGAAATCAAAGAGATGCAAGTGCTGGAGATGTTAGTGAGCCTGAAGCTGAAGCTGTAGAAGAGGAGGAACTTGCAGAAGTTACTCCTGAAATGAGATTCTTTAAATAAGTGTTAGGATCCACATCTAAACCCATACTTGAGGTTTCAGTTTATACAGGAGGTTTAAACCCTGAGGAGTTGATAGACTAGATTAATGACATGGATAAATTCTTTGATTATGAAGAAATAAAAGAAGGAAAGAGAGTGAAATTTGTTGTCACAAAATTGAAAGGACATGCAGCACTTTGGTGGGATGGAGTGCAGGAAGAAAGAAGGAGACTTGGTAAGTAGCCAATTAAAAATTGGAACAGGATGGTGGCAAAGTTGAGAGGTAAGTTTTTACCAAGTGATTATCAACTTTCATTATTTAGACAGATGCAGAATCTTAGATAGATGTCTTTGACAGTGAAAGAGTACAAAGAGGAATTTTACAAAGTGTGCATAAGAGTTGGACAAATTCAAGATAAAGTCGAGAAGATAGCAAGATATATAAATGGTCTCAAAATGGATATCCAAGATGAGATAAGTGTGTTGTTTCCTAAAACAATAGAAGGAGCTTATCAGATGGTATTGAAGGCTGAAGAAAAACTCATGAGGGAGCAATATTCCAAAAGTAGAGGTACTTTCTAAGGAAGAGGATGTCAAGGTGGTTGAGGAATATCTACAGCACCTAGAGATAGAGCTAGCAGCAACTTGACTCAACATACACCCATAGAAGGTGATGCAAGTGGAAGAAGGAGTTTTTCCAGAGGAAGAGGAGGTTGAGACAGGAAGAGAAATCAGATGTTACAGATGTAACAAGCTGGGACATAGAGCCTATGAGTGCCCAGAAAACGCAAGGAAAAATCAGAGAAATGTAATTTTTGCTCAAACTGAAGAGGAAGTAGCAAAGGTGCCAGAAGAAGAAAATGCACCAGAGAAAGGGGAATCTTTGGTAGTTAACAAAGTTTTGTTAAAACCAACAAAGGAAGTTGTTAAACCAGCGTAGAGAAAGACTTTGTTCATGATTGTGTCCAAGGTTCCAGGAAAATTCTGTCAAATGGTAATTGATAGAGGTAGCATTGATAATTTGGTCTCTACAGAAGTGGTGGAAAAGTTGAAATTAAAGACAAAGAAACATCCATCACTTTACAAGGTGTCGTGGCTTCAAAAAGCACATCAATTGTTAGTGAATGAATAGTGTGAAGTGGAGTTGTAGTTGGGCAGATATAAAGGCAAAATTTTGTGTGATGTGATGCCTATGGATGTGTGTCACATATTTCTAGGAATACCTTGACAGTATGACAGAGGAGATATGCATGATGGGAAAAAGAACACATACAAATTTGGTAAAGATGGTATTAATCATACATTGCTGCCTATGGAAAAAGAGGATGCATCAAGAAAATCTAATCCAAAGACTCTATTGTTGAGTGTAAAAAAATACTTACAGCAGATTTAAGAGAATGAGGTAAATTTTGCATTGATTTTCAAACCCAAAGTAATAATTACTTCCACTAAAATTTCTAATTTTCCAGTTGAAATTCAAGAGATGCTGGAAAATAATTGTGATATCATTGTAGATGATTTGCCTAATGAGTTACCACCCATTAGAAAAATTAGTCATCATATAGATTTGATTCTAGGGGAAAATATGCCAAATAAAGCAACTTACAAGATGACTCCCACAGAGAATGAAGAAATCAGAAAACAGGTTCAGGAATTGTTAGATAAAGGACTGATTAGAGAGAGTTTGAGTCCTTGTCCAGTGCCAATAGTGTTGAGTCCAAAGACAGATGGAGGCTGGAGAATGTGCATTGATTCAAGAGAAATCAACAAAATAACAACTAGGTACAGATTACCTTTACCTATAATTGAAGATTTGATGGATTGTTTAAGTGGAACAAGATATTTTACAAAGATGGATTTAAAAAGTGGGTATCATCAAATAAGGATTAGAGAAGGAGATGAATGGAAAACTACTTTTAAAACAAATGAAGGACTGTATGAATGGATGGTAATGCCTTTTGGTTATCAAATGCTCCTAGTACATTTATGAGGCTTATGAATGAAGTGCTGAAATAATTTATTGGTAAATTTGTAATAGTATATATGGATGCTATATTAGTTTATAGCAAATCTAACAATGAACATATGAGACATCTGAATTATGTCTTACAGAAGCTACAACAAGAAAAGTTACTACTAAATTTAAAGAAATGTTCATTCATGAAGGAAGAGTTGGTATATTTGGGCTTTGTTGTTTCTGCTAATGGATAAAACATGGATCCAGAGAAGATAAAGGCAATCATAGAGTGGCCTTCACCGAAAAGCATTTTTGAGGTAAGAAGTTTTCATGATCTTCCTAGTTTTTATAGGAAATTCATAAGGAATTTTAGTAAGATCAATGCTTCTATTATTGACACTATAAATGAGGATAAACAACTGTTTAAATGGACTGTTGACGCAAAAAAGAACTTCCAGCTGTTGAAAAGAAAGATCACTAAAAAACCTATTTTAATTTTGCCTGATTTTAATAAACCTTTTCAAGTGAAATGTGATGCTAGTGGAGAAGCTATTGGCACTGTTTTAAGTCAAGAGGACAAACCTGTAGCTTATTTCAATGAAAAACTAAATGAATTAAAGAAGAAATATTCTTCTTATGATAAGGAATTTTATGCAGTTGTACAATAATTGAAAAAGTGGAGACATTACTTGATGTCTAAAGAGTTTATACTTTATTCAGACAATCATGCATTACAGTACATTATGCAATAGTGAAAGCTTAGTCAGAAACATGCAAAATGGGTAGAATATTTTCAAGGTTTTAATTTTGTATTGAAGCATATAAGTGACCTATCAAACAAGGTAGCAGATGCCTTAAGTAGAAAAAGCATTTTAGTTCAAGAAAGTCAAATTCAAGTGTTGGGTTTTGATTTTATTAAAGAATTATATGAGAAATATTTAGATTTTAAAGAGGCATTTGAAGCTTGTAAAAATCTTGTTTTGTTAGACAAAAGTAATTTGAAGCTTGTAAAAATCTTGTTTTGTTAGACAAAAGTAAGTGGCTGGATTTTTTTTTGCAAGAAGGATTGTTGTTTAAAAGAAATCAGTTGTGCATACCAAATTGCTTTATGAGGGAAAATTTAATCAAGGAGAAACATAGTGGTGAACTTGGAGGACATTTTAGTGCAAACAAGACTTATGAGTAGTTGAATCAGTTTTATTTCTGGCTGAAGATGAGATCTGAAGTGGAAAAGTATGTAAAAAATTGTAAAGTATGTTAGTATGCGAAGGGAAGGAGCCAAAACACAGGTTTGTATGTTCCATTACCTATTCCAGATAGACCTTGGGATATGGTAAGTATGGATTTTTTTTTGGGTATACCAAAAAATCAAAGAGGAAATGATTCAATTTATGTTATGGTTGACAAATTTTCTAAAATGGCACATTTTATTCCATGTTATAAAACCAGTGATGCTACTCACATTGCTAATCTGTTTTTTAAGGAGATTGTAAGGTTGCATGGGCTACCTAAGAGTATTGTTTCAAACAGAGACACCAGATTTGTTGGTCATTTCTGGAGGACCTTGTGGAAGAAACTTGGTACTAAACTGAGTTTCAGTTTAGCTTATCATCCTCAGACTGATGGACAAACTGAAGTTGTAAACAGAAGCTTGGGTAATCTTCTGAGAAGTCTTGCAGGTAAACATACAAACCAGTGGGATCAAATTTTGGCACAAGCTTAATATGCTTATAATGATTCTCCTAGCAGGAGTACAGGGCAGAGTCCATTCCATATATTTTATGGAATGCACCCAAGAGGAGTGTCTAAATTAAGAGACTTGGTAAAAGATGAATTGAGAAGTGCTAAAGGAGAAGATTTTTCTTTAGAGATTCAAGCAATACATGAATAGGTAAAACAACAATTACAGGATAGCAACATAAAGTAAAAGAGTAGAGCATATTTGAAGAAGAGAAAAGTTAATTTTGAGGTTGGAGATTTGGTTTTAGCACACCTAAGGAAGGAAATATTTCCAAGAAGGGAGTATAACAAGTTAAAATTTAAGCAAATTGGACCATGCAGAGTCTTGAGGAAATTTTCTACAAATTCATATGAAATTGAATTACCCCCTGACATTGGAATATCTCCAATTATCAATGTTACTGATTTGTACAAGTATGAAAATATAAATGAAGATGATACAACAGAAGATAAAGAAGAAAAAGAGGTTGATTGGGTAAAACAATTACTTACAGTGAAGGTATTGTAGCCTGAAAAGATTTTAGATAAGAGATTGTTTAAAAATACAAAAGGACAGGAGTATTTCTAGTATTTGATCAAGTGGAAGGATCAACCAATTGCTGATGCTACCTAGATGACAAATGCCATGCTACAGAAGTTGCGCAGTTCTGTAGAAGAGCTCATGGACAGGAGCCCATGAATAATTTTTTTCTCAGAAGTCTAATGCAGGAGCATGAGGCTTGAAGACAAAAGACTTCAAATTTTATTCCAAAAATGCAAAAAACGTTTACAAGCAAAGGAGTGGGATCCTTTAGCTGTCACTTTACAAAGCTTTCTAAATAGGATTTGAGCTAGAATTCAGGGATTTGAATTATCTTGTAATTAATTCAAGTATTTAGTCTTAGTTGAGATTCTTGAGGAGAATAGCATGCAGATTAGATATTATCTAGGATTAGGTAGATTCGATCCGTTGATTTAGGATCTGATTATTGTATGTACAAGTATTTATGTAAGTTTTGAATTAGTAGAATGGGATTTTTGGCTGAGGATTGGAATGTAAAATTTGGAATCTCTTTGTATCTCTATGAATACTGTCCATGGATGGAAAAATCCTAGAGGTCTCTTAAATTTCCTTCGAAATAGTTCTGAAGTTATTTGATTTCAAAGTTGAATCTATAGGGTTGAATTCATATGAACCCTGTGTTGTTATTTCTTGAAATGTTTCAATTACAATAAATCGTTAATAGTCTGGATGCATTTCAAAATCACAGAGTTAGTTAGTGATATCCTGAATCTGAAATATGAGAACTAAACTTGGCGGAAGTGCTAATTCTGGCGGAACAAGGAAACCTGACAAATTCACAAGAAACCCGGAAGAAAATTAGAATCTTTTGATCAGAAAGATCCAACAGATCTGACGGTGATCATGTGCAAACAAGCGTAGACATTAATTCCAAAATTGGACGCGATAATTTATAGAACTGAGTTAATAGCTCAGTTAATCATGACCATCTACTTGAAGGGGTCAGATCTGACAGTGATCGCGTCGAAAGATGCACGTGAGTTAATTTAAATTTTGAACACGATAAGGTTATGAACTGGGGCTTTAATTCCTTTTGGTTCTATGGAAAATTTGAAGTTTTTCCATATACTGAGTAAATTAAATAGTTTTGCTATTTTAGCAGAATAGCTAAATTTGGAGGTTAGCGACTGATACTCCAAAGGAAACCTGAGAAGAAGTTCCACCTGAACTTGAAGCAATAGTTTCTCGTTTTGAATGATTATCCTTAACACCTGCAACCATCCCACCAATTTGTAAGCAACTTCTTTAACTATTTAACACTAGTTGCACATTCCTCTGTCCATTCAAACTTATTTCCTTTCCTCTACAAATATCTAATAGAATAGGTGATTTGTGAGAAGTTCCTGATGAACCTCCTATAATAACATGCTAACCCCATGAATGATCTAACCTCGTCCACTTTCCTATGATCTTCCTATTCCATGATAGCTCTGATATTTTTTGGGTCCACTACTATGCCTTCCTTGGAACCAACATTCCCAAAGTAATGAACTTATGTATGAAAGAAGTTTCACTTACTAATATTGGCATACAACTAAGGCTCTCTTAGTAATATTGACATTACTGATAAGTGTTCTGCACGCTCTTCCTCTTTCTTATAATATATCAATATGTCGTCAATTAATACTATCACAAATTTGTCCAAATAAGGACACAGCACACTATTCATCAAACACATGAAATTAGTTGGATCATTAGTCAAATTAAAAGGAACCACAACAAACTCATAATTCCCATACCTTGTCAGACTTGTTGTTTTGTCCATGAACTCTTCTTTGATGCGTACCTAATGATATCTTGATCTCAAATCAATATTCAAGAACATTGTTTCTCCCTTCATCTAATTAAACAAATCAACAATCCTAGGCAATGGATACATGTTCTTGATTATTACCTTATTCAGCGACTTGTAATCAATACACAACCTGAGAGTACCATCCTTCTTCTTCACAAAAAACATTGGTGCACCCCAAGGTGACACACATGGCGTAATGTATCCTATGTCAAGCTTTTCCTTCAACTGTAACTGCAATTATACTAGCTCTAGAGTGCTCATCCTGTAAGGTGCCTTTGATGCTAGTGTTACTCCTGGTAACAACTCAATAGAGAAATCAACCTCCCTATGAAGAGGAAACTCTGAGATCTCTGCTATAAATATATACTAAAATTATTGCAAAACCATATACCTCTTAAATACTTCTGCATCCTCAACATCCTTACATTTATCACTAGAAACATGCACTACAAACAATACACCCCCATTCCTACAACTGTGATTTGACTACATAGTTGTAACCATTCTCATTGATGTAGGCTTCTTCGTACCCTACAAGATTCTCTTCTATCCATCATCATCCAAGAACTCAATATCCTTCTCATAACAATCCACCTTAGTTCTATGAAGGTACAACTAATCCATGCCCAGAAGCATATTGTATGATCCCAATGGAAGTACATTTAGATATGTTCATGTAGGCATACCATTCAGCTCAAATGCACAAGTTCTTACCCAATGATAAACTCTTTTCTAAGTACCTATAACTAACTACACCAACCAAGACTTTTCATGCACTTCTTTACTCAAACCGCACTTATCCACAAGGTCAAGATTAACATAGCTATAATTAGATCCAATATCAATAAAAATGGAAAAAACTTGATCACAGATCTTACCTTCCATCTCGATAATGGATGCCCAGTGATTCGCATGTTTGTTATCAAATGCTACATAGATCCGAGGAATTCTCTGCCCAACATCCCAAACTATTTGCACTTCCTGAGCACTGTAGATATGAGGTATTCCACCCTGAAGCATGCACCAATTTTTCTCAAGACACTGCGCTTTGTTGTTCATGGAGTCCCTTCACAAAAATCACTACACTACCCTCATTTGGGTGTGGAAATAGCCTACAACCCTCCCACTACACTTGTCGTCGGACTAAAAACTTAACAAAATACCGCAGCCATCTTCCACTGCATTTAAACTGCCTTGATGGGGCCACCCTCCGACTTGCACCCCGATTAGGGGGATTAGTATAATAATTTATTATGCATATGCTACAAAACATCTGACTTGCTGGTAGGAATCAAAGACCAATATGTTTTTATTATTATTTTTTTTCTCTCTTTCTCTTATGTTAGGTCCCTATAATACTAGTGGTTCCCCCATTACTATTGTAGTTGCATCCTTTATTAATATTGTTGTGCTCCTATTGTCCCCATATTTTTATTACTATGCCCCATAGAATCCCTCTATTGTTATTTTTGTGGCTTTATATTATTATTGTTAGGTCAACTGGGTTATATTGTGACTCCTTAGACTCCTATATATAAAAGGGAGGTTTTGTCATTTGAATCATCCAAGAATTGTTCATTTGTGTAATTTAAAAGAGATTGTCCCCTTGAAGAGGCTTAATTCTAAGGCGTTAAACTATCTTTTCAATCTTTTTGTGAGCTGGTTTCCTAACATTTGGTATCAGGGCTTTTGATTCTAGGGTTTCGCTACTCCAAATAGGTCATCATGGCATTTTCGCTATAACTCTTTTTCTGCGACGTTTCAGAAGCGAAAAAAAAAACCCATTTGAGATGAAATTGCACTGAACCTCAAGTCCTAATTTAAAATCTTTTCACGCTATATTTGTGGAGATATGATCTAAGGAAGTTGGCCTTTATGCAAACTCCTGAATTACATTCCAAACAAGTGATCTGGGGAAAATCGTCATAAATTTCTCTTTGAGCATCGGATTGAAATTTCATAAGAAGCTACAAAAAGAGGATGGAATTTAGTTTCTTGTATATATTTTGCAGATCCAAAGGTTGAAACAGGGACACGTGGCACGTCATACAAGTTCGCTCTTCTAAACTAGTCTATAATCAGGTCACTGCGGGAGATTTGGCATAACTCTTCCTTGGAGAATCCAATTGGGATCAGACTGGTGGCATTGGAAAGAGGACATATAGGGCTACTATAGGTCGCAATTTCAGAATTGGATGATCTGAAATTATAGAAATATATCAAAGGAAATATCGAGCTCCTACAAAGTGAAAAAAGGTGTGTAGATTTTTTTAAATTTTTGCTTAAGCTTGGTTTGAAAAAATATTTTGAAGGTATTCAAAGGGCATAGTAGAGAATTATTATTGGTAACTGATGCCCCTAGGAAGGAAAATGCAAACACTTAGTAAGCAACCTGAAAGCTCTAGCATGACTCATGAAGAAGAGGAAGAAATGCTACATGATATATCAAAATTACAA
>APFE030102785.1:132942-152588 GCA_000404065.3 Pinus taeda | reverse complement strand
GTTTACATCAATGGCCTTCGACCGAGAGATTTTGCGTGGTGTTCGACGCCAAGTCCTTTTTCACACCACGTAAATTGTACTGTAGTACCTTGAGGGTCATTGTCATTATTGGTGATTCCTCTCATGCCTGTTAACAGCTTACGTCATTGGCTGGTAATCAGGTGATGTCTTTCCATGTTCTACTCCAAAACATTTTTCACATGGATCAACTTGTACTCCGAATGAAGATTGGCCGAGTTTGAAGACCCTAGATCTAGTTTCATCCATCCGAGCTGCGATATATTCAGGAATATAAAAACATCTAGTGTACATCATTGCTGAACAGATGATCATCCAAATCAAAGGATGATGTGTCCATACCATCAGTCTGTCACACAAGCGATTGTCTGTCTTATGTACATGAAAATGAGTTTATAAAGCTGAGCATGGGAATGCCCGCCTCAGCTAGATCATGAAAAAAATGTTGTCAAATAATGTATTGTATTGTATCTTATTACAGGTCACCTCCAAGCTCGGAAAAACTTCAGATCCTCATAGTAAAGCATTTCACCTGACATAAAAAACGATTAACAACCTCATGCTTTAGGGGGCAACTGTTATAGACATTTTTGGGCACTTCAAACCCAATCATAAATGTCCATAAACTGAGGGCTCTTAAGTCCCTAAAAGGGTTGATTCACTGCCTAAAGGAACAAGGTCAACTGATTACATCATCTCCTAGAAGTTCTCCAATGAAAACTACTCATAAATGGTCAAAACTGGACCATACTGAAAGCTGCATGCAGAGGGTGCGATGCATATCACCTTCCCAATGTATAGGGTGTGATGCATACTTTTCTGCTCCTCTGTAGGGTGTGATGGTCAGGAATGGACAAATGGCAGGGACCAAAATGCGAGGTGGAAGATCATGGAATCTTCCAGAAGCTTCCCCTCTGACACTTGCCACTCCATTTTTGACCAGTGATGAGTAAGAGATCTTCATTCTCCAAGTGGAAGCAGGAACTATCAGAGAGAAGACACTAATCAATATCCCAAAAGATGACTCACCTCTCTGTAATCATCTATATATGGATCCCTCATCACAGAGATCTGGAGGATGGAATTTTGTAATCTATAGAGAAGTGCTATCAGTATTCTTGTGTATATTCACAGTGTTGGGTGATTTTGCTTTGCATGAGGTGAAAGAAGGGCTTCTTAGCTGGAGGATGATGTTGGGTCAGAGCTGCTCATGGTTGTAATCCTCTTGCTACTTTTATCTGAATAAAGTTATTCTTGTTTACTTCCATATCTTGGTGTACTTATTTATATATGCTTGTGTATGGTTAATGTACATCTGATCCTACATTATTTGTGAATTTAGATCCTTGTTTCTTGCATAGTAGTATGTTGTTGTGATTCTACAGGTCCCTTTTGAAGCTGAGTAGACAAAGAGCAAGCAATAAAACTCTATCAAGAAGGAGAGGGAATCGAGCGCAAGACTCAGGTTGACCCTCTTGGTTCTCCTCTCATCTATTTTCATAAAAGGAATCAACAGTAGACTTTGATTGTTTGTTTCTAAGATAGCCACACATCTTAGTGGGAATAGCAGCATCCGTGTGGACACTATTCCCGTATAACAGAAGGATTTTACTGTGTTACAACATTTTTCTGTATTAAACAGAAAACAGTCATTGCCAGTGTTTAAAGGGATTACAAAGGCCCAAAGACCCATTCCTTTACAGAAACAGAGGCTGGATAACATAAAGCGACCTTTTAGAGGATTTCAAGGGGATGATGCACTGATCTTGACAGATGGCCAGAAAGGGAAAAAGGGGCCACAACACGATGCAATCCAGAACAGAAGTGATCATGGAGCATCTCTCGCATGAGCAAGCTCCCTACCAGTATAGCAAACTACCAGAATGCAGTTACTATGCTATTAGAAGAAGAAACCTCCAAGCCCATGCATGCCTAGTCAGGGCATCAAGTTGTTGTAAAGACAGGGAGGATAGATTAAGACACTCCGACCCTTTGAGAGCTCAGGAGCATTGTAAAAGGCCTATAAATGGCTGAAAGTTAGAAGTAATAGAGGTTCAACTTTTGGAGACTGTGGAGACTCTACTCCTCTAGCTTCTCATCTTCATTCCAACAATATAAGCTTCTTTTACTGTTACATGTTCAATTCCCATTTTCTCTTCTGTTCTATGCTTTCACTTGAATAGGTTATTCATGTTTCTTCTATGTCTAATGCCAGATAACTGTCATCTTATCTCTGCATTGATACAGTAGATTTGCAAGCTTCATTTGCTTTCTGTAGCTAGCCATTCATATGTGTTTATGTATGCATCTGTTGGTACAGTTAGTATTCTCCATTTATCCATTGAATCTATAAACTATTGAGCATTAATGGTCTAAAGCCTTATATTTTTGAGGGTGTTCATGCATGTCTTGAGTGAGAATAGAGCTGAAATGATGATTTGACTTGATCCAAACCATGATCCATTCCAATAGTTCCGAGAACAATATTGAAGATTATATGCTACCAAGCATCTCCGAGCTACAACCTAGGAGAGTTTCCTGGAGTGATAACACTAACTCCAACTATCATGGGGTTGAAATTAAGAAAAGAAGGTTGTAACAAAAAGGGACATTGTAACAACAATGTCAATCCAACATTATACAAAGTATATTTGGTTGCTTGATGTACTTAACATCAAGTAGGCATTATATAATGTATGTAGTGTGCTTGGTGTCAAGATTTAAGAGGACACCAAAGGAGACACATTGGCAAGCAGCCAAAAGACTACTAAGGTATGCCAAAGGGATGAAGGAATATGGTATGTTATACACTGTAGAAAATGATTTCAAGTTGGTTGGTTATACAGATAGTGATTGGGCATTAGGTGTTGACGATAGAAAGAGCATGTCAAGATATGTATTTCACATGGGTTCAGGAGTCATTTCATGAACTTCCAAGAATTAGTCAATAGTGACATTATTGATAACAGAAGTTGAATATGTCGTTGCAACAAGAACAACATGTCAAGTAGTTTTGATAAGAAGAATGTTGAAGGATTTATGGCAAGAACAATAAGGAACCACAACAATTTACAGTGGCAACAATTCTACAATTGCATTGTCCAATTATTTTGTTTTCCATAAAAGGAGCAAACACATTGACACTATCATTTCATTAGAGAGTTGATTAACAATGGAGAAATTATTTTAGAACATTGCAAGTCACATGAGCAGTTAGTAGACATATTCACAAAGCCATTGGAACGAGTTAATTTTTCCATCTAATAGATTGTTTGGAAAATTACTCCCAACCACCACATTAAATGACTCACAAAAACCAATCTAAGAAATTACACAAAAAAATAAAGCAAGCCGTGTTTTATAGTAGGAACAGATTGTGTGTATCAACTGAAGGAATGTCAAGTTAATTTTTTATAGCCTCAAGGATGTAAAGTTGGTAACTATTAAACCCAGGTTGTCACTGTGTTGTAAATGAAACAACAGAGAACTAATTTAAGTGATTTTCCACCCATAACTTGCTTTTATTTTTTGTCTTGTCATGAAAAAGTTAAATTGACCACACAAGTCATACGAAGTTCCCATATTTTTGGATTAAAATAATAGGATGAGTCTTTGATTTTTTTGTATTGAAGAGACAATTCAAGAAGGTATGTAGATAAGATGGAAAAATTACAGTGAGCAGTTTTACAGGTTGATACAGTCTATTAAAACACATAACAGAGGTTGATACAGTCTATTAAAACACATAACAAAGAGTAGTTACAATGTTTATAAACTTTTTATTTTCATAGCAATGAATGATTTGAAGTCTGATTTTTAGTTTTGTAATATTTATTGCCTCATATAAATCTTAATACAAAGTATTTTGTTTGCACTCTCAATTAGAGAGTCATATTTCTAGTGTTACTATGCATTTTCTGTTTTACTCTGTTTTACAACATGTTATTACTTTGTTTTACTCTAAGTTGTTTTGTTGTCTTGTTACTATGTGTTATTTCTATGCATAGATTTTTGGGTTTTTACCCTCTTCCTTATAAAAAACATTGCGTTGTTTTCTATCAATTCGACCATTAACAATCTTATGCTCTTTTCAAAGTTTCATTATATCGAGGTTTAATATTTGAATGGGTAATTAAATAAAGAGTGAATATTTAACCCATGTTTTTCTTAGCTGCCCAAAGCATTAAAGTGGGTCACTGATGCATATTTCGAAACCAATCCACACAATCAATCAGATTTGAAGAAGACAATAGTCAGTCTGTAACGCCCTCCTCCCACATCTACCCAAGTAACTGGCCAACTAGGGTAAACATGTGATGTGAAATTACCACGATATGATTCATCCTCCTAAGTGACCTTAAGGAAGTAGAATTGATGGAAACACACCATACCAGACCTTCTGCACCTGCTACAGGACTCCAAAATGCATCCTAGTCATTCCCATGACTAGCCCTAGGTCCCACTAAACTTATAGACATATGAACCTCTAGACGCTCACTTAATATGGGAAAGAGTGCGTCTAAGGACCTTTGGATGCATGCGCAACATGAGTGTTCCAATGTCCGGGACTTTTTTCCCAGTATTGTGCTAACACCCCCAGGATTTGAGCCACTTTTTCAGGATCAGATCCTAGGTCACTAACCATAATCAATGACACTTTCAGAATCCATGATCTACATAATAACAAATCTTAACAAACAAAAACCAACTTCAAGACTAGGTCTGACCATCCCCAACTGAGACCCCAATTTTTTCAAACACTTGGCATCAATGCAATCTACAGAAAATGAATATAAGACAAAGCATAAATGACTAATAACTCATATGGGACTTGACAAGAAGGATCACCACCCTCTTCCTTTAACTTTTTTGACATCAATTAGGTCTTTCATCCATTATCCTTTCAGTTACAAATAAATACATGAAATAACCATCACAATAACCAGTCACATAACCATTCTTATAACTAACATTAAACCATGAAAATAATAATGAGATAACAACCACTAAAGCCATATATTAGAAAGTACAAAGCAAGATAACTTAGATTGTATTAATCATAGGAAAATCTGACGAAGTTTGGGACTTCCACGTGTCACCCGACTATAGACATGGCTTAACCAAATCTTTCTTTTAGCAAGTCACCCATGTGCCATATTCCAAGCATGAATGTGGCAACTCATGGATAAACCAATCAAAAAAAACCAAGGGAATCCATAGGATAAACCACTTCCACCCTCACCAAACCATGATCTCACCAAAACTGACACTGAGATCACAAAACCAAACCGAGCTAGGAATGCCTCCGAACTCCATCACTATCCTTGAAGAATTTTCCATCTCATTGTCTCTCAAGATTTATTGCAATCCATACCAAATCACTAGGCCCTAAACTAAGACACCAATCTCCCAGGCTTTACCGCAATCCACACCGGATCACTAAGCCCTAAATTGAGACTCCACCCTTAGGATTTACTGTGTATCTCACTCAAATTGGTTAAGGAATTCCTAGGGCTTTGGGATTTTTGAGACCACCTCCACCCCGAATTTTGGCCTTTTGGATTTTTGAGACCACCTCCACCCCAGATTCTGGCCTTTTGGATTTTTGAGACCACCTCCACCCCAGATTCTGAAACCATCTAGCAATTCCAAAGCTCAAAACGAAGAAAATAATTGCATCACACCAAGGCTATCTGAAAAAAGGAAAGTCTAGGCTGAAAATCATTGTTATAACCCGACAAAACCATGCCACTGACAACACGAGAACCATACACCAACATGCAAAGCCATGCATGTCAAAATCAGCTAGGAAATCACACATGACATATGTTACCTACAAGTATTCCTGCTGAAGTTGCTTGATCCTACTCTTCCTTTATTTCTTTCCTTTCCTTTGCTTGATTTTTCCTTCCTTGCTCCAATGCAAGAGTGCTCCAAGAAAACTCTAAGTGTCCAAGAGTGAGGGAGAGAGAGAGAGATACAATAATGTGAGAGCAACAAAATTGAACTGACAAAAGGTTACAAACTGATCGTTAGAAGCCTTTTATCAACTAGGCCTCTATTTACTTCATTTTCCATTATTTTCCTTCATTTTCCTCCTAAAATGAAACTTGTGACCTTTCACCTTCCTTTTCTCCTATTTCCTTTATTTTCATAAATAAATGTGCCAAAAATGTCTTTCTTCCTTTGCCTTTGCCAATTTTCCTTAGCCATAAACACATCTAGTGACGCTCACTAGCATATCCTTTCTCAACATTCAGCTTGGAATAAGTGTCCCTTAACCATGGTCTTATTTTGCCTTTGTTAACTTTTATTACATGAAATTTTAAACAAGGGTTGTTCCACAACCAATACCAAACCCTTTTGAACAATGACGTAAGTTTTTCTAATACCATTAATATTTGGACTTCAATGATTTCACTTGTTCAAGGCTCTCATGGAATAGAATACAAGGAATGGAAAAACCAAAATAACTTCTTATGGCTTGTGAATTACTGATTTTCAATATTCTTTCAATTGATTCTATTTAAGTTTGAGGGAAAAGTTTAGATTCTCCGAATAGTATAATAATATTTATTTCAAGCCTTTCCATGGTGATTGATTTCATTAATCACTGTGATTTATAAAAATGAAATGAATGACTTGGTAGCGGGCTAATCTAGGAACTGGAAGGATCAAAACCAGTAAAACACAAATTATTTATTTATTGTTGTGGGTATAACCAAATGAGTAATGTCAATTCACATAAAATAAATTGGTTTTAAATTAAACATCCATGCTAAAAAAATAACTCCCCATCCAGAAAATAGGTCAAACCATGACATAGGCTTCAGGTTTATGGTGAAAACTTCAAAATTATAGCTAAAACTTGAAAGCAACTTCCTAAACCCATCCTGAACTGAGCGAGATGTAAATGATCTAATGGAGGTTACTCAATGAATTAAATTAATATGACCCAACCGATTACACTTATCCCAACATTTAAGGAAAACAATAAATCCTATGCTATAAGGTATTGAATACATTCTAAGAGACAATATTTAAGGCAATCTTAGAGCTTGACGGGACAACCCTGGTCGTTCTCCCGGATGTCAGATACCCTGACAACTGCAGGCATGCATACATGTGCATACATAAGATTCCTACAATGCAAGGACCATAGGAATTTCATGCCAACTCTGCCATGATCGCCACCGCCACCACCACTCTAAAAGAACAGTGGCATATATGATACAAGATATATAACATACACATTTAATTGGCATATTCGTTTGAATTTTAATTATGAGTTTGAATTTGAAAGCTAGCTCTCAAAATTTTAATTTCTATAATTGTGACCACCTGGAGGGTGCAGCGAAAGGTGGTCTGGTGGTGTCAATGGCGATCATGGCGGAGGCGATGGTCAAGGTGAAGGTGATGCCAAGGTCTCAAATCCTCAGTGTAGTGGTAGCACTGCTTTTGAGATGCTGAGGACTACTCAAGCATTGCGCTCACTGCAACAGTGGTATGAAGCCACTGAGGCGTAGCAAGATATACAACAACTATTCTACTAAGGGGGAGAGCAACTTCTTCTATGATGGTAATTACAAGCCCTACGTGTGGATACACAATTCCTCTCATGCTGCTAAATATTTCATCTTACCCACAGCATCCAAACAACAATACATTAGTCTTGATGACCTTCGTGAATTCCTGGAGATGAAGTTTTATATGGATGGAGGGAATGGTAGTTTCTCTGTACTCAAGATGCCCAAAAGCCGCTGAGGTTTTCTTTAAGTTTAACTATTGAGGTCAGAATATGTATCTACATACGTAGTGCAATATATTTTCGATGAAGTTTTTCTTTGTTTAAATTTGTTGGTTTTGTTTCTTCTCAGCAACTTTGCGTAGCTACTTGCTCCAGAGTTCACGCATTTTCATTTATTATATCTTTTGTCTTATGTGTTTGCAGGTTTACATTACAGGTAATGGCACATACAACATACTACTAGTTATTTTATTGTGAATACCATTTGTTTTCTACTCTGCGAGAGAGGTTTACAATGGCATAGTCTCGGTTATGCTAGATAAGTTTACACTATCTTGGTTTCAGAGGAAAAAATTAATCATTACTTTGGAAAAACTGTTGAGCATACTGGAGCTTTCTATATATTTTTTCAGACATAAGGGAGAGAAAATACTGAGAGCCAGAAACAACTGCTATGTAGATCTTTGAAGGAAACTCTGGTGAAATGAGAAATTGTTTTGCTTTTTTTTAAATGATGCCTGCTAAAACTTTTACAAGTTCATGGGTTCATAAGATGTCTAAGTTGGACCATTTGTAATTTTGCAAATGATTTTTAAAGTTTGAGTACTCGTCTTTTAATATATTATGGAAATAGAATTGTTATATATCTATAGATGTTTTGGTCGTTATGGTTGTGAGGAGGTTATATTTGATTTTAATTTTTTTAATGGTTATTTTAAAATTTAAATGTAATTTTTAAAATTATATAAAATAGATTTAATATTATAAAATATTTAATTATAATAACGTTTTGTAAATTTTTATATTTTAAAATAATTTTTATTAAATGTATTGGATTTTTTGGTTGGAATTTGGATAAATAATTTTTTTTTTTTTGTGAAATTTTGATTATTTGTTATTTAGAATTTATTTTTGACTATAAAAATTTAACATTTTAACAACTTTAGTACATTTTCATTGGAAATAGTTCACAAATCAATATTATGATTCCAATAAATCTTTACTAGATTTTAAACTTTTTTCACTAAAAAAAAATATACTAAAAAAAGCTTTTAAAACATATCATAAATTCAAACCATTTTAATTAACTTTAGAATAGTAATTTTAAAATTTTAGTAATTTTTAATCCATTTAAATTTATGAGCAACTAGTAAATAAATGCAAAGATAATTTTTTAAAATAAATTTTAAAGAGGATATTGAGTGATTTAAAAAAATACACAACCAATTTGCGATTGAAAATTTTAAAAACCAAGAGGAGTCAAAAATAAATCAAATACACAAAATTCTATTAAAATCAGGTCCCAAGTAAATCGACAAACCGAAAAACATATGATCAAGCATATTAAAAAAAATTCAAGCAGATATTCTTCATCAAAACAATAAGATTCCACACTCATATTTCAAGAGCTTCTGAAATTCCTAAATGAATATGCTGGTTCAGATGGATTCTACAACATAGAACCATCATAAATAAATTACTGGAACATGGATTCCATGTTCCACATTTGAATATCCTTTAAACCATCATAGAAATCTCCTAGCTAGATTCTAGGAGATTTGCTAATCAATATTTGCTAATATCCTTTAAATATTTGCTAATCAATATTTTATTTATTTTCTCTACTCCCACTTTTTTTAAAAAATATGTAGGCATCATTTTGCTCTCTAAACTATATATCTTGATCATGTATCTCTAACTTTTACATAAAATATGTCATTCTACTTCTAGTCACTCACCCAAATCAGAATTTAATATTTTCTATCAAATCTTTCTAGACAAAAAGTATCTTCGGAAAAAGATAATGTATTTTTAACTTTTACATAAAATATGTCATTCTACTTCTAGTCACTCACCCAAATCAGAATTTATTATTTTCTATTTAATCTTTGTAGACAAAAACTATCTTCAAAAAAATTAATTTGCAGAGAAAACTACATAGTTGTGGCTAAATCATGAAAAAAACACAAACTAGCTAAATAATATTTATGCTCTTGGAACCATGGCGAGATCCATTGAAAAATGCAGAGAAATATATCTTCATGGGTGACCTGTTGCATATTTCTACAAAGAATTTTCTATATAATTATGTTCCCTATAGATATGAGAAAAGGAAAAATTGATTTTTTTTAACATTGATCTTATCCAATGCATCTAGTTTATGAGCATTGGTAGCCCAAATTTTGATGTCTTCATTACCCAATCTATAATCACTTTGAAATCTCTGAAAATGTCCATAGAAGCAATTCCAAGTCACCTTGCACAAAATAAACCCCCCCCAAAACTAAAAACTCTACTTTATTATTTTTGTTCTTACTTCATTCTTCCAAGAGATAAAAATATCCAGGCTTCAAAACAATATAAACTTCGCTGTCACATTCTACCGCATCAAAAAAACCTACTAAAAGTCTTTTCCACATATCCTCCAACTAGTAAACCCTTCTAGGAAATTTCTTGGTTTTCCACCAGGTCTACATATAAAAACCTGTTATCTTCAAGCAAGTGTCTCTTGCATATACCGCTATCACTTCCAAAATATGTACATTTAGGCTTCCCCAAATACCCATAGAATATAAAAAACAGAGTCCTATAATCTCATTTATAAATTTTACAAATTACACCATTAAAATAAATAAATAAATAAATAAAACTTCTCTTCTAAATTACAATATATATATATATTATATATATTTATATATATATATATATATTATATATATTATATATTTATAATTTATAATAATAATTTATATATACAAAAATACATCCAATGTCTTAATAATACCTTTACTACCACTATGATTCATAAATGAACTATGGCATACTTTCACCCATTGATGTCACACTAAGCCCATTTCAATGACACAAGTACAGTTTTAATTAGTTATTCATTTTATAAACATATGGACCAATTAAAGTATAGTGCTTCATCATTTCTTGAGTGGGGAGAATTCAACATTGTGACTGGCTACGTGCGCTCAAATCCCATCAGCCACACTATTACTGCTATTTTTTCATTTTTCTAGTATTTTTTTTTAAATTCAATTATTTTTCAAATTTTGAAAAAAGAGTAGGCAAGTTTGAGAAGAGTTGCATTAGGAAAAAAAAACTAGGCGAAGGACATCACTTGTTGCGTGTTTTTTCTTCCATGAAATCAAACGATCATGTCAGTGTTGAATGGATTTTACGACATGTGTCTAACACATCATCTCACTTGTCATGGTAGCTGGGGAATTAACACCTGCCTCCTTTCTCATGTTTTTCGTCCTCTTTTACGGTTTATCATTTACTGCATTTGGAAGGTTGTGTTATTTTGCTTCAGGTCGGTGTGTGTGCATTCTTCTGCCCAATTTTTGTTCGATCGATGCTTTGATGTTAGTCAACATACACTCTATGATTGCACTCAACTAGTTTCATTGCTAAGAGAAGTGGTGTGTGTGCTGAGAGAAGTGGTTTGTGGGGGATTTAGGGGTTCGACTATTGTGGTTCAAGGCTTCATTTTTTATGCCTCGTTTCTCCATGGTTGTGGTGCTCCAGTGCTGGGTACAGTTGTTCATTGTTGACCGAGCCCCAAATTTCCATCAGCTCAACAATGGACATGGTGGACATAGGGTTTTCGCGCTCCAGTGGGTCTTTTTCCAGGGCGAAGTTCACCAAAGAAACATAGATAACAAAAAAAGACATTGTTCACAAAAATTGAATACAAATTAGACCAAATTATAGTGGAATTTGCAATGTCCAAGGTACCCCAGGGAGTGGCTCAAAATTGTTGAAAGGCCAAGTCATAAATTCTAGAATGGGCAAGAGATATTCAGCTGGGAGGCCTATGAGTTACCCATGTTATATCTCCTCTCATTTGTCTCATTGATTTCTTTCAAATCAATCGCTATACACAACACACCAAGATATTGCAACATGGATCTTCAGAAAGTCTAATACCTCTAATAGAAAGGTTAGGGCAAAGGTCCTTATAGAGGCATAGCTGGCCATATTGCAATGCATATTTATATATGTGGAGAAAATAGAAGAAACATAAAAAGATGGCGAAAATGACTACCCTCGTTGAACTATAAGCAACACAAAATGACAGATGAAGGTGAACCCCAAAATATTCCTAGTGAGATATAAGTAATAATAGAATGTGCACTACATTAGGGCCCAATTACTACCTTTGGGTGGGGGATTTGACAACTTTTGTAAGATCAAATGAACAACCTTAAGTAATATATAAACCCCCAAAAGAAAGTAACACTTTCATATCTTTATTTTCTACCTAAGGCGCAGTCGAGGCCATGGAATGTTGACAAAGAAGGTTTTCATGATCAAAATGACTCATTCTCTTAGGTAATCAGGCTCAAAAGATGAGGGTTCCTCAAATTTACAATGACCCACAAGAAAAAAAACCCTGCAAAAATTATAGTGAACCTCAAGCATAAAACCCCAGAAAAATTACAGTGAACCCCAAGAGAAAATTCAATGAACCCCATTCAAATAATCCTTGCAAAATTTATAGTGAACCCCAAGAAAAAAATTACAATGAACCCTAAGCATAAAAACAGGGAAATATTTACAATAAACCCAAAGAAAAATTTACATTGAACCGTAAACATAAAAACACCAAAGAGCACAAACTTCCCATGGTTTGAATGTGTTTACAAACATAGAGTAAGAAACTGGTAGGAATGTAATCCTACCAGATAGTCATCGACGAAGCCACTAGGCCACACAAACCCTGTTGCATTAGTGTTGAAGACCTCAACCCTTCGCGACACCTCACCTGCGAACCCAACCATGCTCACTGTCACAAAAATCATAAAGGTGTTAAAAATAATTGCAAATAAACCAGTGAAAACGCCTGAAAAATTCACAAGCAAGAGAACTAAACCTCGAAAAAACCCACTGGAGCGCGAAAACCCCATGTCCACCCTATCCATTGTTGAGTTGATGGAAATTTGGGGCTCAGTCGACAACGAATGACTCTACCAAGCGCTGGTGCACCACAACCATGGAGCAACGAGGCATAAAAAATGAAGCCCCGAAACACAAGAGTCAAACCCTTAGATCCCCCACAAACCGCATCTTTCAGCGCACAAACCACTTCTCTCAGCGACGAAACCAGTCGAGCGCAATCATTAATTGTTGACTAACATCAAGGCATCAACTAAACAACAATGGGGCAAAAGAACGCCCATACACTGACCCCAAGAAAAATAACACAGCCTTCCAAATGCAGTAAATGCTAAACCCTAAAAGAGGAGGAAACACATGAGAAATGAGGCGGGTTTTAATTCCCCAACTCCCACGACAAGTGAGACGATGTGTTAGACACATGTCGTACAATCCATTCAATACTAAGATGATCGTTTAATGTCATAGCAAAAAAAACACGCAACGATTGATGTCGCTCCCCTAGTTTTTTTTCCTAATGAAACTCTTCTCAAACTCGCCTATTCTTTTTTCAAAATTTGAAAATAAATGAATTTAAAAAAAATATACTAAAAAAATGAAAAATTAGCAGTAATAGCATGGCTGATGGGATTTGAGCACATGTAGCCATTCAGAACATCGAATTCTCCCCACTAAAGAAACGATGGAGCCCTATACTTTAATTGGTCCATATGTTTATAAAATGAATAACTAATTAAAATTGTACTTGTGTCACCGAAATGGGCTTAGCGTGACATCAATGGGTGAAAGTACACCATAGTTCATTTATGAATCATAGTGTTAGTAAAGGTACTATTTAAAACATTGGATGTATTTTTGTATTTTTTTTTTTAATTTAGAAAGAGAATTTTTATTCATCTATTTATTTTAATGGTGTAATTTGTAAAATTTATAAATGAGATTATAGGACTCTGTTTTTTTACATTCTATGGGTATTTGGAAAACCCTAAATGCATATATTTTGGAAGCGATAGTGGTAGATGTAAGAGACACTTGCTTGAAGATAGTGGGTTTTTATATGTAGATTGGCGAAAAACCAAGAAATTTTTTAGAAGGGTTTACTAGTTGGAGGATATGTGGAAAAGATTTTTAGTATGTTTTTCTGATGCGGAAGAATGTGGCAGCGAAGTTTATATTGTTTTGAAGCTTGGAGATTTTTATCTCTTGGAAGAATGGTGTGAGAACAAAAATAATAGAGCAGAGTTTTTAGTTTTTATGGGGGTTTTATTTTGTGCAAGGTGACTTGGAATTGCTTCTATGGACATTTTCGAAGATTTCAAAGTGACTATAGATTGGGTAATGAAGACATCAAAATTTGGACTACCAATGCTCATAAACTAGATGCATTGGATAAGATCAATGTTTAAAAAATTCAAATTGTCATTTTCTCATATCTATAGGGAACATAATTATATAGCAGATTCTCTGTAGAAATATGCAACAAGTCACCCATGAAGATATATTTCTCTGCATTTTTCAGTGGATCTTGCCATGGTTCTAAGAGCATAAATATTGTTTAGCCACTTTGTGCTTTTTTCATGATTTAGCCACAACTATGTAGTTTTCTCTGCAAATTAATTTTTTTTAAGAGAGTTTTTGTCTAGAAAGATTAAATAGAAAATAATAAATTTTGATTTGGGTGAGTAACTAGCAGTAGAATGACATTTTTGATATAAAAGTTAAAGATACATGATCTTTTTCCAAAGATAGTTTTTGTCTAGAAAGATTAGATAGAAAATATTAAATTCTGATTTGGGTAAGTGACTAGAAGTAGAATGAAATATTTTATGTAAAAGTTAAAGATACATGAGTTTAGGGAGCAAAATGATGCCTACCTATTTAAAAAAAAAAAAGAAAAAAGAAAAAAAAGTGGAAATAGAGAAAATAAATAAAATATTGATTAGCAAATATTTAAAGGAGATTAACAAATATTGATTAGCAAATCTCCTAGAATCAGGTTAGGAGATTTCTTTGACGGTTTAAAGGATATTCAAATGTGGAACATGGAATCCATGTTCTCTTAATTTATTTGTGATGGTTCTATGTTGTAGAATCCATGTGAACCATCCTATTAATTTAAGAATTTCAAAAGCTCTTGAAATACCAGTGTGGAATTTTAATGCTCTGATGAAGATATATATGCTTGAATTTTTTTAATATATGCTTGATTAAATATTTTTTGGTTTGCTGATTTACTTGGGACCTTGTTTAAAGAGATTTTTGTATATTTGATTTATCTTTTGACTCTTTTCTGTTTTTTAAATTTTCAATCATAGATTGGCTGTGTATTTTTTTTAAATCACTCAATATCCTCTTTAAAATTTATTTTAAAAAAAATTCTTTGCACTTATTTACTAGTAGTTCATACATTTAAATGGATTAAAAATTACTAAAATTTTAAAATTAATATTTTAAAGTTAATTAAATTGGTTTTGAATTTATGTATGTTTTAAAAGTTTTTTGAATATATTTTTTTTAGTGAAAAAGGTTTAAAATCTAGTAAAGATTTATTGGAATCATAATATTGATTTGTGAACTATTTCCAATGAAAATGTACTAAAGTTGTTAAAATGTTAAATTTTTATAGTCAAAAATAAATTCTAAATAACAAATAATCAAAATTTCACAAAAAAAAAAAAATTATTTATCCAAATTCCAACCAAAAAATCCAATACATTTAATAAAAATTATTTTAAAATATAAATTGAGAAAATATTATAATAAAATTTTATAATATTATAAATCTATTTATATAATTTTAAAATTACATTTCAATAATAAAAATTACATTCAAATTTTAAAATAACCATTTAAAAAATTAAAATCAAATATAACCTCCTTATAACCTCACAACCATTACGAACAAAAGCATATATATATAACAATTCTATTTCCATAATATATTAAAACATGAGTATTCAAACTTTAAAAATCATTTACCAAAATACAAATGGCACAACTTAGACATCTTATGAACCCATGAACTTGTAAAAGTTTCAGCAGGCATCATTTAGAAAAAAGCAAAACAATTTCGCATTTCGCAAGAGTTTCTTTCAAAGATGTACATTTTAGTATTTTCTCTCTTATGTTTGAAAATATATATAGAAAGCTCCAATATGCGTAATAGTTTTGCCAAAGCAATGATTAAACTTTTCCTTAAAACCGAGACTATGCAGTGTAAACTTATCTAGCATAACCGAGACTATGCCATTATAAACCTCTCTTGCAGAGCAGAAAATACATGGTATTCACTATAAAATAACTGGTAGTATGCTGTACGTGCCATTATCTGTAAATGTATACCTGCAAACGCACAAGACAGACGATATAATAAATGAAAATGTGTGATCTCTGGAGGAAGTAACTGCGCAAAGTTGCTGAGAAGAAACAAACTCAACCAATTTAAACAAAGAAAAATTTCGATGAAAATATATTGCACTACCTATGTAGATATATATTCTGACCTCAATAGTTAAACTTAAAGAAAACCTCAGCGGCTTTTGGGCATCTTGAGTCCACAGAGAAACTACCGTTCCCTCCATCCATATAAATCTTCATCTCCAGGCATTCACAAAGGTCATCGAGACTAATGTATCATCTCCAGGCATTCACAAAGGTCATCGAGACTAATGTATTGTTGTTTGGCTGCCGTGGGTGAGATGAAATATTTAGCAGCAAGAGAGGAATTGTGTATCCACACGTAGGGCTCGTAATTACCATCACAGAAAAATTTGTTGTCCCCCTTGGTAGAATAGTTGTTGTGTATCTTGCTGCGCCTCAGCGCCTTCGTGCAACTGTTGCAGTGAGCGCAATCCCTGAGAAGTCCCCAGCATCTCAAAAGCAGTGCTACCACCGCGCTGAGGATTTGAGACCTTGGCATCGCCTTTCGCCTCTGACACCGCTAGACCGTCTTCCGTTGCACCCTCCAGAGAGCAGGACTGGCAGCCTTTTGCTACACCCTCCAGAGAGCAGGACTGGCAGCCTTTCGCTGCACCCTCCAGGCGGTCACATTGATAGAAATTAAAATTCTAAGAGCAGGCTTTCAAATTCAAACTCAAAATTCAAATTCAAATGAAAATGTCAATTAAATGCGTACGTTGTATATCCTGCAAATGAATATGTCAATTAAATGCGTACGTTGTATACGCTGTATCGTGTATGCCAGTGATCCTACGGACTAGTGGTGGCAGTGGCGAACAATGCGGGCGAGCCATATTTCCCATATTATCCGGCCATAAATGAACGGGGGTGTATATGCCCACCCTTCGAATGGTGGGCATATACACCCCCGTTCATTTATGGCCCGATAGCATGGGATTTATTGACGATCATCAAGGAGAAGGCGGAGGTGGCACGAAATTCCTACGGCGGTTGTGTCTTAAGAATTTTAAGTGTGTCCATATATGTATGGGAAACTCCTATTTCCACTTCTATTGCAAAGTTAATGCGCTCTGACATGCGGGGCTATAGCCAGATAGAATTTTAAGTGTGTCCATATATGTATGGGAAACTCCTATTTCCACCTCTATTGCAAAGTTAATGCGCCCTGACATGCGGGGGCGATAGCCAGATATAACACGCGCCTTTTTTTTTTCTCTAATCATCATGGCGCGCGTTATCGCCCTGCATGTTAGAGCACATTAACGTTGCAATAAAGGTGGAAATAGGAATTTCCGTATGTATGCATGCAATTGTCAGGATATCCGACATACGGGAGAACGACCAAGGCTGTCACATCCGATATACAGGAGAACGGAGTTGTCTATAATGCGACTTTTTGGAGATTCCGGTGACGGAATCCGGCGGAAGAAATGAGGTTAAATCTTGATTTTTAAGCAGTTAGAATGGTTTTTTAACTGCATATTTGGATTCAGCACCCTGAAAAACCCCTGGGAGCTATTGATTGTGCAGAAACTAGCTATCAAACTTGGGATTCCAATAAATTGCTGGCGGATTTTAACCGGAGAAATCCGGCAGAAAAACTTTCAAAAAATCGCATTATAGACTACTGCCAGGAGAACTACGGGAGAACGACCAGGGCTGTCACATCCGATATACAGGAGAACGACCAAGAGCTGTCACGTCAAGCTCTTAGGGTGCATTAAATATTGTCTTTTAGAGTGCGTTCAATACCTTATAGCATAAAAAATATGGCTTTTTATATTTAATAAAAAATCTTCTATCCTATTTCATGGAAATTCTTGTTTATGTGCATCAACACTTACTATTGATAGATGATTTCAAAGGGGTGAGATTCGGTATGTGAAGTGACGAGAGAGGAGGATTACAAGCAATTGAGAACAAGTTTGTTTTGTATTATGAGTTTATACGGGAATGCTAGAGCAGTTTTTAGGTTGGAAAATATATTATGCCCAGAATTGAGGCTCGATTCTTGTTGCTGAGACTCTTACACTGCATGCTTGACTTCTTATTGCGTATAGAGAATCGTTGCCATACGTTAAGATAAACTATGTGTTTATAAGTATGTTCAATAACGAAAATCATCTATATTCATAAGAGTTATAATTCTTATTCTTAATATTCTTATTATGTAATATTGTCATTTAAAAATAACTAAACGGTATCAAAAAATGAATGAATTTTCATACGCCATGAAATCGATCGTGTAAATTTTAACGACACTTCATATCCACTGTAACAATTTAAAAGGAAACACGCAGAACTTTGGGTAATGGTAGGGGCCGCAACTTCATAGGTCCATTGAGTTTCTTCATCTCCATTTTAGGATATACCCACACTTCAATCATTTGAAATTATTAAAGTTATATGTGATATGTTTTTCATCATCATGGCATTTATGAGTTATTTGTATGACTAGTCGAATTAAAATTTTTGGATAACCTGCGGGAGACAACCAAAATTTCATATTTTTCTTATTAAATTTTTTTTATAACATGCGGGAGATGAAAAAATTAGATATTTTCTTGAAACATCTTAATAATTTTGACCACAAATTTTTGGATAACCTACGGGAGACAACCAAAATTTGATATTTTCCTTATTAAAATTTTTTGATAACGTGCATGAGATGAAAAATTGAAAAAATGAGATATTTTCTTTAAACATCTTAATAATTTAGAATGCTTAAACTATAAAGTAATTTCACAAGTAAATCTAAATAAATAAATATATAATGTGCGTCTTAAATATATTTTATAATTCCACTATTTATGATAATATTAACTATTAATTTTTGTGTCGAGAGGTACTTTATAACCCAATATGGGTAAATTACAAGTGTAAACATTTAGCATGTCATATTTAATATTTAACATTATATTAGGGTAGATCTCAAAGGTAAAAATTTAGCATATCATGTTTAACATTTAACATTTTTAATGTAATGTCGGCCCTATTTAAAAATCAATCTAATTATTATTATGTATAAACACAATATAAATTTAAAATATAAAGAGGTTTAAGAACACTGAAAACATAAGTACGGTAAATAAATAAAATATAAATAAACAAGAGGTATGGTAAAGAAATAAAACCTCTCTTTATGGAGTTGTCTTTAGTGTGACTTTTTGGACTTTCGGACTAGTTTTTTTACTGTATATATGGATTCAACACCGTGAAAAACCCTAGGTCACACTGATTGTGCTCAAGATTTTAGAGAAATATGGCAAATAAATACAAATATAAATAAACTAGAGATAGGGTAAAAAAATAAAAGTTATTTTTATATTTATTCCATAAACCTCTTTATATTTAAGAAAACTAAAGAAAGAGGTTTTATTTAGGTGAAGCCCATGGGCCAAATAACATAGAAAATAAAAGAGATATGATAAATAAATTAAAATATAAATAAACTAGATATAGGGTAAAAAAATAAAAGTTATTTTTATATTTATTCCATAAACCTCTTTATATTTAAGAAAACTAAAGAAAGAGGTTTTATTTAGGTGAAGCC